>JAQZBX010001368.1:0-84104 GCA_029593785.1 Cabassous unicinctus
AAAAGAATTGTCCAAGGTTAAAAGAAAAGAAAGATCCTTATCTTCTGCTATTCCTGGGACAACAGAGGCTCAGAAGGTCAGGTGTAGGCAAAAGGGTATCAGAATAAGGAGCGGAAGATAAGGACGTGGGCATATGTCAGTGTAAGCCCTTCCCTCTATAACTCCCTGCATTGTTTGAGGAGGGTGATTTACATAACCCAAACAAGCTAATGTGGAGAGCATAGTCTTCTGCATTTGCATGTTTGCTCAAGTTGTCCCTTCTGCCTGGACCGTTCTTCACCCAGCTTAATTCCTGCTTCTCCTTCAGGTCAATGTTGCTTCCTTGATTCCTTGGCTTCCTCTCCTCATGAGCTTTCATCCACCCAGTGCTTCATAAATCATTAGCTGTTCAATGAGAGTTGTCTGAAGTATTTCTTCCCTGCTACGCTGCAAACCCTGTGATAATAGGAACTCAGCCTTTCTCATTCACCATTTTATCCTCGGCATGTAACATGTCGGACACACACTAGGCACTCGATAAGTATTTGTTGAATGGATGGATGGATGGATGGATGGATGGATGGATGATCATAAAAGTCAGCTCCAATGGTCTCCCCGCATGGGGTAGCAGTTGAGGACAGGATGCCTTGGACATACCTTTAGCTCTGTCTACAGGCACCTGTATATTATTTTCTCTACAGAACAACTGCTATCAATTTGGAGGTTAATAAAGATATTTTTTCTTTTATTATATCAGTTGTTGCTAAATGGATAAAATGATGGATTTTGTAGAAAGAAGGAGATATTTGGGAAGCGTTTCAGAAATTTAAATGTAAAATGTGAGTATGTATCTATATATATATTATTCGCATTATGTGACATGTTATGTACAGTGTGTTTTGTATCATTGGGTGACACTTCTTGTATTTAGCTTTGTGGTGAGATGGTTCCTTATAGGTAAATGTTACAGATAAATGAAGCAAAAACATTTTGAAAAAGTAAATGACTTGAAAGCTGATATTTTCACATCTCTGACAGTCAGTCCCTGCCCTAAAGTGAACTGAAGTTAACATCCCCACTTGTTAACGGAAGGGGACATTGATCAATACGATTATCCCAATGGAATTGTGCTCCAGCCTCAGGACTGTGGAGGGATCCTGCGCTCCCTGTATTAAAAGGCCTCATCTGCTGTGGATTTTTGCATCACCTTTCGACGCTTTCATGGTCCCCTGCGCTCACCCTTGCTGTCCCTGTGCCTGCCTCTAGTAGGATTAATTACCCCTTGGCATGTGGTGCTTCGAAATTGCTGGCACTGGAAAAACAGTTTCCATGCAGTCCCCAGTCCCGTGGTCTCAGCTTGGGGAAGTCGGGATCAGAGAGTCTTGGATTTGGTTTCTGCTCTGCTGGTGACCAACTGTTTGGCCGTGCACAGGTCACAACCTCAGGAGTGTGGGTTTCGTCTTACATGAAACAAAGCCAGTTACACCTGCTCCCTCGGTTCTGGGTGAGAATAAAATCGAACAATGTGGTTAATAGAGCCTAGAGCATAGCACGTGCTTAGTCCATGCAGCTTTCCCCTCTTATTTTCTCTCTGGGCGAGATCAGTCTACACCGGTGGCAAGGGGCTCTGAAGGTTTCTCCCACGAGGAAACAGATCAGGCTTGTACTTATTCTGATGTTCAAGTGCCTTTGTTTCTGCTGTTGACACTCTTCCCTAGAGGTGAAGCTCCTGTCTACGTATATGTCTTATGTACAGAAATACCCCTGAAGCAATAAGCTGCTGTAGTTAGAAAGGGTGCTCGTTTAATTTAGCATTTCACCTGGCAGAGTATTTTAAAAAGCAGTAGTGCAGTCCACTCGTCTGCCATTTTCTATGCTATAGCTGAGGAGATGGGACCACACAATCGCTAACGAATATAAGCACCATGGGGTCTGGTCTGTCCATGGCTCCGTATTTAGGGCATGGCACATAATAGGTGCACCATAATTTTTTTTTTATCAAGTAAATATCTAATTCCTGGAGATGTTGCAATAGTTCTGCTGTGCCCAGGGCCAGCAAAAAAAAAAAAAAAGGCAAAAAGAGACAACCAGACCAGCTGTTTCTCTATGTTATGGACTAAATTCCCCTGGAAAACCACTTAGGATTCCGGCTACCTAAGTGACTTCATCACCTGGGCTGGGTGCTCTGGTTTCTGTGAATAGAAGGCTCCATTTTCCCAGGTTTCTGTTTTGAGGATGGTATCTTGTTTTGCAAAATGTTGGTGGAAATGGCCTTCTCCCCTAGCAAGCAGCCACTGCAGAGCTTGCTCTACAAGGTAGGTCAGCGGGAAACAGAGGCTCCCTGGTGCTGGCTGGAGAGCAACGGCAGAAGCGAGCTCCACCCCGCTGTGGCCTCGCAGGCTCTACAGTGCAGGTGGCGCCCGCTGCAAATGCAGGCCCAGTGCATGCGTTGCTCCTTGCCCTTGCTGGTGGAAGCACAGGGACATTATATTAAATTTTTGGTCTTTATCCATATGCTGCTCCTACAATTTATTTGTCCACTTGAAGTGAGATGAAGCACAGAGCAATAGGGCATCCAATTCTGCTTTAATTACACTGACGAGCTGTTTGTCAGGGTGCCACGATCTGAGATGCCGCCTTGTTCACTGACAAACTCAGAGCAGGGGTGATGCTGGCTCCCCGGTTGGCTGCTGATCACCCATCTTGGATAGCAGCAGTATTTGGTTTAATATTTATTGTTTGAAACCCAGCAGTTATAATTTTGCCAAATTTAATGGAAAAGAGAAAATCACCATTGGGGAGGGCATGCAATTTAGAAGATCTGGGGCTTTGGGACAATTACCTGCTGGGAGCATCCCTGGTGTGTCATGGGGGATGTCGTTTTCAGTGGAAATGCAGTTATTATTTTGGCACTGGTTTAATCGTTCAATAGACACAAATAACTGTGTCAGAACAGTTCCACAATGGGAATAAATGCACTGCCTCACAAGGTCCTGTTTTGCTGTAACTCCTTTGCACATATTTTTGTGTGTTTTCTGTGTTTCATTTTTCTCAAGAAAGGACTGCAGATTAAAGGAGTTATTTCAGGCCTCTGAGTTTTCCTTCTCCCTCTCTCATTCATTCATTCAATGTTGGCTGAGCAGTTACTAGGCTGGACGTTAGGAACGCAGTGATGCACAGTGGTCTTGTGTTCTGCCTTCATGGAGTTCACTCACCTTGCCTTTACACAGACCTTCTGCAAATGACTCCTCGACATTTAAAATCAGACTCAAAGGATGAGAAGAAGCCAGATTTATAACCCATTAGAGACCACTCCTGGTAGAGGAAACTCCGTCTGCAGAGGCCCCTGTCATTGTTAAGATTGTGTAATAGAAAACAGCCAGCATGGTTTACTCACCTCAGGATTTTCTTTGTCTCGCGTAGCAAGAAGACTGAAGACAGGCAAAGGTTTATCCTTTTAGCTGTCAGCACTTGAGTCTCAGCAATTCCTTTGGTCTTTCTGTCATGGTTACAAGATGGCTGCAGTAGCTCAGGCCATCATATCCAAAATCAAGGCAGGAATAAGGGCAAAGTTATAAGCCAACTACTACCTATTCCTTTTTTATTGTGAAAAGGCAAAAGTTATTTGTTTTTGTTTTTTCCAGAAACTCTCAGTAGATTTCTGCTTCTGTCACACTGAACAGAACTGTGGTTTATGGGCATCCCTAGCTGCAGAGCAAGCTGGGGAAGCAAGAACTTCATTTGAAGTGCTGGCAATCCAAACAAAATCGAGGTTCCATTATCAAAGAAAAAAGGAGAACATGTATATTCCAAGGGAGGTGGCCTGTTCAAAGTATGAAGGGAAGACCTATGAGGCTAAGATACAATTACAGAGAGATAGAGCAGTATAAGATGAGGCTTGAGACATTGGGAGGGGTCAAGTCCTACATCACTACCTGCATCAATCACATGCTAAAATCTGTGTGTCCCACCTTTCAAATGTTTCTCAAATCTGCCCGTCTTTTCCCATCCTTCTCTCCATAGGTCCCATTTTAAGGCCTGGTTATATCTTGTTTAGACAGTTGCAGAGGTCGTCTGACTGCACACTTTGTCCTCCATTTCCTGCCTATTCCAACCCATCTTCTGTCCATGACCTTTTTGAAAGTAACTCTGCTTGCTTTTCTCAAAAAGTTAAATATGGAATTATCATATGACCCAGCAGTTCCACTCCTGGGTATATACCTTGAAGACTTTAAAACAGAACTAAACACTCACATACCAATCTTCATAGCTGCATCATTCACAATAGCCAAAGGTGGAAAGAGCCTAGGTGTCCACCCGCAGACAGATGAATAAACCAAATGCCAAACGGCCATGCAATAGGATATTATTCAGCCATGTAAAGGAATGAAGTTTTGATAGATGCTGCAATACAGATGAACCTTAAAAACATTATGCTGAGTGAAAGAAGCCAGACTCAAAAGGACAAATATTGTGAGATTCCACTAATACAGAATATCTAGATTAGGCAAATTCAGAGAAAGAAAGTAGATTTGACGCAGAAAGGGAGAATGAGGAGTTACTGCTTCATGGGTGCACGGTTTCTCTTTGGGGTGATGAAAAAGTTTGGGAATGGATAGTCCTGCTGGTTGCACAACATTGTAAATGCAAGTAATACCACTGAAATGTAGACTTCATAATGATTGAAATGGCAAATTTTATATATTATATATGTATGTTACCACAATAAAATTAAAAGGAAAAAAGATCTCATACCAATACACTGTAATGTTAAAAGAAATTATCTTTGGTTGGTTGGAATGATAATTTTTTGGTAAATTTTTTAATATTTTGAAAAAATGTCTATGAAAAAACTATATTACTTTTATAATCAGAAAAAATAGTTTCAAAATATGTCCTCTAATTTTTTTTTTTTTAATCTGCTTGGAATTCTTCAGGGCTCCCTAATCTTTAAATTCCAAGTTTCTCTCCGTGAGATTCAAGTCGCTTCTGACCTGGCCCCTCAGCCTACAGCCTCATCCCCTGCCACCGCCTCCCTTCCACAATTTCATAGCCATCCTGTATTATTGGCAGTTCTCAGAATATATGATGCTCTTTCATGCCTTTGTACCTCCTTCAAGTTCTTATCTTCTAGTAAATTCCAGAGTCAGAACAAGAGGCCTCTCCTCTGTTTGGGCTTCTCTCATTTTCCTCATGGAAAGCTGACCGCTCGTTTTTTTGCCTCCCCTGCCCCAGGGATGACACACATCCCCTTGGAAGGAATTGTTTGCTCAGCTGGATATTCCCTGCCACTGGCCTCTGAGGCCCTGGATAGCTGAGACCTTGCCTTACTCACCTTGGCACTCTGGTCCTGAGTGCAGGACCCTGCACACAGATGTAGGCAATAAATAGGAATTCCGTGGAAACAATAGGAAGAGCAGGAGCCCGGCGGCTCTGCGTATGCTTCAGACATTGCCCCTTCAGGGACCAGGAGGCAATGATACCCAAAGGGGCTGCAAGAATGGGGGTGGCACTGCGTGGACCCCGGGCCCTTTGGCAGCCTGAGCAGTGGATAAAAACATAGGCTCTGGAGTCAAGCTACATAGGCTCAAATCCCACCCCTGCCACTTACTAGCCAGATAGCTTTGGTCAAGTTATGCCATGACTGTGTGTCTCAGTTTCCCCATCTGTACAATGGAAGTGATAATAGTACCTGCCTCATAGCACTTCCCTGATGATCCTTGGGAGTATTTTGAGCAATGACAATGACTGGCACATGTAAACTCTCAAACTATATTAACTGTTGTTGTTTAGCATTGTTATTATTAATATCAAATGCTTATTATCTTCATACTTTAGTGGGCAGGTATGAATGCCACTTTTGAAGACCAGATATAGGTTTACCCTTATATCCCTATAATTTAACCTCAAAGACACACTTTGGCTCATTTAAAAATATTTACTGTTTTTATAAAGGCCTTTTTCAGTTCTGTTTTATACAAAAAGAAGTTATATTCCTGTTCTATCAATAATGGCCTAAAGAAAATCTTATTACACTTATCACCTTAAATTAAGGTAATTGAAAATCTTTAATGAACAGTGGATCCCAAATGTATCAGAAAATTAATTCAATTATAAATAACAAGAGTTGACGATACTTGAATGTGCATGAAATATAGAATCGTAGTTAAACATTTAAGGAAAATGTCCTTATCTAGTTACTATGGTTACAGGTTACTCCAAGCTACAGTGGTTCTATGGTAACAATGGAATTACATTATTTCCTCTTTATATTGAAATATTCAGCAACTAATTTCCTGTAACTTCATAATACATCATGTTAATGACCTCAGAGGTGGAAACCAAAGTGGTGAGATCGCCTGCATGCTCTAGGGTTATTCCATTAAACAAAGCAGAAAATACACATTTATACACATTTGCTTGGGAAATACAAGGAAACTTGATGAGAAAGAGATTGCGATGGCTTATAACAGCTCATGGGGAGGTACTCACTTTAATCTCAGGTATTTAATATTACTCATTCATTGGGTCCATGAAAGAATCACAACCCTGAAAGAATTATAGATTTCTATGGACAAGGACTGAGCTGGAATATGGTAGAATTCAATTCAGGTCCTCAAATAGTTAATGGACACCTATTACGTGCTAGAGACTTATTAGGTAGGATGGTTCCACCCCATTCTTTGCCTATTAAAATTATTATAAAATTGTTTGGGTATCACCAAACATTCAGAAGAGTAGGAATATTGAAAAAGCAACTAAGTAGTTGAGCTCTGAAATCTCTACCATCAGAACCTGTTTCTCAAAAATTCCTCTTGAAGTCCTAGAGACACTAAAGGATTAGGCGCATGATGTGCTGGCTCATCCCAGCTTGCATAGCTCATGTGCATCTCTTCCCCAACTCTGTGCTCAGTGATGTCACGTTGGTAGCTCGAAATCTGCCATAATGGGAGTATTTACACCATAAAAATGGACTAACGCTAAAAATCAGATCCGCACCCCCACCAGGGCTGGCAGTTAAACATTTACCAGCACACCACTGATTAGAAGTAGTGATTGAAGAGCTTGTCTCCATATTTCAGACTGCTCCCTCCTCTTCATGTCTGCTTGTCTGTCTTCCTCTCACCCCCACACTCCACACAGGTAATGGCAGTTTGTGAGCTTCTCCCCATTCGCTCTACCATCGCCTCTTGCCTGGACGGCATCCGTATCTCTTAACTGGTCTCTCTGCGTGCACTCTCGCCCCCCTCCCATCCGATCTCCATGCAGTAGCTCTATAGAAGGCCCGGAAAGAAACGAGCCTCATGCCAGGAGAGAGAGGAAGCCCTGGGAGAACAGCCTCGGCCAGCCTGCAGCTGAGAGAGAGGAAGCCCAGAGGGGAAGGCTGAGCCTCGCAGAGATCAGTGACCATCTTGCTTCAACACATGACAACTGACTTTGGTGAGAAAGCAACCTTGAGTTGGACTCTTTAGGGCCTCATAACTGTGAGCTTTTACCCCAAATAAATACCCTTTTTAAAGCCAGCAGACTGCTGGTACTGTGCATCAGCACCCCTTTGGCTGACTAATACAGTGGCTGGAAAGGCAAAGCACAGATGTAGAGAAAATATTTGCAAAACGCATATCTGATGAAGGGCTTGTATCGAAAATACACAAAGATTTCTTAGAACCAATATGAAAACAAACAATCCAATTAAAATGGGGGAAATAGCTGAACAGACTCCTCAACAAAGAAGATACAAAGATGGAAAGTAAACATGAAAAGATGCTCAATGTCATTTGCCATTAAGGAAATGCAAATTAAAACAACAATGAGATTCCACTATACCCCTATTAGAATGCCTAAAATCCAAAAAAGCAACAATGCCAATTGCTGGCAAGGAGGCAAAGCAAAGACGACTCTCACCATTGCTGGTGGCAATGATAAGTGGTACTGCCATTTTGGAAGACAGGTTGGCAATTTCCTGCAAAGCTAAAAATAGTTTTACCACATGACCCAGCAGTCATGCTCCTGGGTATTTACCCAGCGGATCTGAAAACTTATGGCCACACAAAAACCTGCAGGCGAATGTTTATAGCAGCTCTCCTCAAAATCACCCAAACCTGGAAGCAATTGAGATGTCGTTCTGTAAGTGAATGGATAAACAAACTTTGGTATAACCATACAATGGAATATTCAACTATAAAAAGGAATGCATTATTAAGCCATGCAAAGACATGAATGAATCTTCAATGCATATTTCTAAGTGGAAGAAATCAGTCTGAAAAATTTATATACTGTTTCCAACTATATGAAATTCTGGTAAAGGCAAAATAATAGAGATTATAAAAAGATCAGTGGTTGCCAAAGGTTCAGGGTAGGGGGTGAGGGTTGAACAGACAATGAAACTGTCCTCTGTGATGCTGGGATGGTAGATATGCACCACTACGCAATTGTCAAAGCCCCTAGAACTTTACAGCACCAAGATGAATATGTAATCAAATGAAAAAGACTTCAGGAGATTGAGGGGATTCCAAGATGTAATGCAGAATGTGACAAAAGAATCTAATTGTATTGCAAATGTGTGAAACTACCTCACTGAAGCGAATGAGGGAAATCGTGCCCTCCTAAGTAACTTTGGAAGTGAGTGGAGGGAAACAAAACTCTACATAGATACTGAACTCTCGTTGCTAAAGGTTATTCCAGTGAGGATATGGGTGAACAATGCTGGCACCATTATATATGTATGCTGGAATTAAACAATTAACTAAGCAGACAGTGGGAGCCGTGTTTCGCACTGTTGGAAAGTGAGGTTATTGACAAGCAAAGCAAGAAGGCAAGGGGTAATGAATAGCATTGAAGACATTAGTGTGAACTCATGTCTAGCTTAAAAAGATACAGATGGATAGCTACAGCTATAGATATATGGGCATATACAGATACGTGTATATACACTGATTAATATGCATATATATACATCTGCCTTTGCTCGATCAGCTAAGAGCACCTAGAAAGAAAGAACCTCAATAGCAATGAGCACACCTAGTGCTCAGATCTTGGCTTCTAATATTCTCCAATTTAAGGATCCAGGGCTTCTTGAGCAAATGACTGATTCTAGGACTTGGACAGAAAGTATACAACATAAGCTTGCAGTTATGTTGTAGTGCCAGAATGTAAGGAAATGCTCAGAAATACTATAGTGCTGAAGATGAGGCAAAAGGACACAGAAAACACACTGACTCACACGTAGTCTATGTCTTGTTGGCCCATGTCTCAGCTTAGAAGTTTCTTCCCCCAGAAAAGCCATTTCTAAACCTCCACATCCATTTAGGCACCCCTCCTGGCATGGAAGCTTCTTGGTCTATATTGCAACTTTCATGCATTAGAAAATTATTTCCTTTCTGTAAGATAAATGTTCAAGGCAGGCCACATGGTCAATGAAGGAAGCCTGGGCTGGATTTCCTTTCCCAAGTTTAATTGTTCAGTGAACAACTTGTACAATCAGCCCCGCCCTCTCTCCTTTGTAGCCTATAAGCCCTCACAGTATTTAGCATGAGGTATATTTGTCTGCACTGTGTTGTCTACTCCTAGCCCCCAATAGATTGTAAGTCCCACCCAGTTTTTTAATGGCCCCCATGTATTCCAGGTGCCCAGAACTTGACCTGATGTGAATTTGATACTAAATATATGCTGATGAATGAATGAATGAACGAATGAACGAACAAACCTCCTCTCATAAAACTTTTCTACCAACTCTACCAGATAATTATTACCTTTTAGGACCTATAGTGTCTTTTTAAACTTTTTATTGTAGTAAGATACATGTAACTCAAAATTTCCCATTTTAACCACTTTCAAGCATACAATTCAGTAGTAGTAGTTACATTCACAATCACTTTTGAACTGAAAAGCTTCCTTTACTGTTTCATCTCCTTTACTGGACTGTAAGCTTCCCAATGTCCATGATCATCTCTTATCTATCTCTTTACCCAGCATGGTGACAAGCACACATAGTGGGTGCACAAATCTCGGTTGAAATAAAGTGAAATCAATCCTATTCCCATACCACTCACCCTTACTACCCTCAGTTTCCCAGATATTTATCAAGCACCACTTTATTCAGGTGCCTAGAAAGATGAGCAAGCACAGACTGTCTGTGGGAAACCCCCGCAGGGAGCCAGGCACATCACTGAGCAAAGGCCCCATGACCACAGTGTCCTCCAAGTCTGTCTCCCCCGAAGTGTACTCCATCGACCAGCTGCCCTGGAATGACCTAGGAGGAATGAACAAAGACTTGCAGACTGTACCCCATCATAATAAAGTCTTTGGAAGGCTCCTTCTGCCTCCGTCATGCTCCCCTTCCCGCCACCACGTCCCAGCCACTCAGTTGCTTCAGTCTCGCTCCCTCCAGCGGGGCACGAGCCCCTGTAACGTGTGTGTCATGCGGCAGTGACTGCTATTGCCTGAACCTGGAAACTGATTAGTCTAAGCCAGCACATGCAAAATAAGGTGGGATTTGGGAAGAAATTCCAAGGAGTACCTTCTAAAAGGTGGTGGTGTGTTCCAAGGAAGCATTCACTTTTTTCTGGATAGCCTTTAAAAAACCCAAGCTATTTAATTTACTAGAAAGAAAATAACGAAATTAGTAAGCAGCTTTTTGCAAACCAAACAAAAAAAAGATTTGGTGTTCAAACTTTGAGCCACACTAACGAAAGAGGTTTATGTGGGAGGTTGTGGGAGGTGTGGGAGGTGGGGAACATGGGAATCCCTGTCATTTTTGTGTAACATTTATGTAATCTAAGCATCTTTTAAAATATATATTTTTTTAAATGTGCATAAGGAATATAATTTTGTGATCAAACTGTTATGAGAAATATACCTGGATCTGTGGAAAATTCTTGCCACATATTTCTAAAATTGCTGTTTGAGGTTGTGCATACTAAGAACAACTTTGTGAAATAGTGCTCTCTAGGAAACCACCTGTGTGACCCACAACAAGGAAGCCATTAAATAAATTATGGGGTGGATATGATGGCTATTATGCAGTCATTAAGAATCTTGTGCTTAAGGAATTTTTAAGCATATTGGAAAATGCACAAAAACATTAAAAATAAAAAGGTTACAAAACCTGTATTAGAGCATTGTTCCAGTTTTATTAAAAACTATGTGTATACGCCAAAATGTTAGCAGTAGGATTTCAAGTGGACTAGCAGTTAGAGGTGATTTAAAAATATTTTCTTCTTTAAATATTTCTATATTTGTTCAAATTCTCTATAATCATTTTTTTTTAGGGTGACCATTTAACTTATTGTCTAACCTGGGACACTTTTGAAAGTGAAAGAGAGTAATCATTTCTCTGGGATTACAGGCAAAACCAGAATTGTTTTGGGCAAACCACAATATCTGGCCACCATATTTATTTTATTTCTGGAAAGCAGCACTCATGCCATGAAAAGCAGTGTTATTGTTCCAAAACACGAGCTGCTTCTCCTTGCCACCGCCCCCTCCCCAGGCCTGCCCTGTGTCAGGCTTTGGTGTGTGACTTGCTTCAGCCAGTGAAATGGGAGTGGAAGCCGCACGTGCACCTCTGAGGCAGAAGAGTCCGCCATCTTTCCCCCTAGTCATGAGACTCGAATATTCTAGAGAGGACCTGCTGCTTCGCCTGGTCTGGAATGTTGAAACTGATTTGCGCTGGACCTGTTGGAACAGGAGTTAGAAGTGGGTCTTTGCAAGAGTAATTCACTGGGATTATGAGGTCGTTTGTTGCCGCAGCAAAATTCAGCCTAAACTAACTTATCAAATATTTACTGACTAGCCAGCAGGTACCAGACCAGGGATAAAATAATGGATTAGACACGGATCCTGCCAGCTTGGAGCTGACATTACCCTATTTATCATTTGTCTTTAAAATAGGTCTTTTTGGCCCCAGGTGTGTCCTATTTTTTTTTTTCTTTTTTTCTTTTTTTTTGCAACACCTGCAAGTAAATGTTAAACCATGTTATTTAATTGGTGTTTCTATAGAAAAAAATCTTTAAAAAGCTCTCATATTCAGAGTGGTTCTTGGAATCTTGAACTACATGTACAGATATAAAGTTTGCCAATTAAAATTTTATGGTTTAGAAAAAAAATGCCTGTGAAAAATAAACCTAAGTCAATTATTCAGTTATTTAATTCTCATTTGGAAAATGAGATGTTCAGCCACTATTAAGTTATATTAGGGAGAAAAGCACTTCTGTGGAAACAATCAAATATATTCATTTACTGTTATAGAATATTAATTTCAAGGGCAAGCTTCGCAAACAACCAGATAAGCTGTCAGAGGCAAGTAGGCCCTCCCTGAGGAAAATTCAAAGGCAGCAGATCGTTCAGGGAAGTGTATAGGGGAGACCCGTCCCGGGCAGAGGTTGGGGTGGATGAGAAGAGGGTCATGTTCTCATGTTGCTGTTGTAGAACAGAAATTGCATGGTGTCAAAATTAGCCTTCCAAGTCCCTTAAGTGGCTCCTAAATCCCCTGACCCTGAGCCTGCAGAAGCTCAAAAGCCAAGGTTTCATGTCTTCCATGTCTCTGGGACAGTGAAGGCCAAGGTCAAGGGGAAAAAAGCTCTCTGCCTCGCTTTGTCCCTCTCTCGGTCTCCTGCCCTCTGTCTGGGTGACTCTCACGCACCCCTCTCTTGCTCCCTCTCCTCGCCAGTGCACAGAGCTGAAGCTAAACAAGTTACATGTGCACATAAAGCAACTCCAGTCTTTACCATGGCTTTAAAATGTAATTTGGGACCCCTGTTCTGCTCCCTCTGCTGGGCTGGATGCCAAAGAGATAAAAGGAAGCAAAAACAAGAGTCCACAAAGGGGTGAGAAAGATGGAAAATGCAAACAGATAATACAGAGCATGGTCAAATCCAGGAAAGATGTAAGCCCAGGAGGCTATAAACAAAGGTTCTCACACCTGGGCTGTACCTGAGTGTCCAGAAATCTCGATGACCCAGACACCCACCAGTCCAATGACATTGGGCTCTCTGGAGGGTGGCATCTGCGTTGGGAGTCAGTGTGCAGCCACGTTTGAGAAGCACTGGGCTACAGGTGTGAAGACGCGCATCCAGCGAGACTCTGAAGGCTGGGGAGGAATTAGCAGGGGTAGCGGAGCATTCCAGTAGCATTCCAGCAGCATTCCAGTAGCACAGGTCCTTCAGTGTGAAGTGGCATTGCTAGTGCTTTGAACACAGCACTGGTGTGAGTTAAAGGACACCCATGCTCCTCGAGGTGAATCCATACACAGTCACGATACATCGCTCGCTTCAACGCGTCAGCACCTTTTCACCTCTCTTTGCTGAGGGCTGCAGGTTCTTTGAAAGCACAGATATTAATTGATTCTACCTGATGATGATGCGTTCCATAGTTCCAGCATGCATCCCTAACCAATATAATGGAAGTGTTTTCCTTACAAGTTTGTAGCCCTAGCATGCGCTGAGTCCATGGCACTCAGAAATATAAACCCATCTACAAAAACGACAGGTCCTTCCATGGTGCAAAGCATTTCCTTTAGGGAATGGTTGCCTGTGTATCTAGGCTGATGAAGGGCACTCTTTAAAGTTGTGGAAAATTGATTTTGTTGTGGTGGTTGCACAAAGGTTGATAGTTTTCAAAGACCCCAGATAAAAGGCGCCACAGGCTGCTAGAATCTCCTGTTAGGACTAGAGCAAGTTTTCCCCACCTGCCCCCCGAACTTGACTTCCGCATCTTGGCGACATGAAACCACGCTTTGACAGCATTCCTTTCAGTTGCAGGAGCCTCCCCAGGCCTCCCCCCATAAATCCTGTGCTGCTTTAGTCCTTAGTCACTCAGCACAGGTGTTCTTATGGCCATAATGTATGTATACTAATTCAGAGGCTTGCCGTCAAACAGGCAGACCTCTCTGATCTGGATGGAGGCAGATGCGAGGTTTCTGAGGTTGCTGGTGAAAATAAGGCCTGCTTTTTTTCCCTCCAGTGTTCTTCAGAGGAGCAGTTTTCTAAACTTCATATAAGGGTGCCATGGTTAATAAGATGGAGTTTTCCTTTCCTTTTCTTTTTTCCATCATCTTTTCCAAATCGAAACTTAAATAATGTCAGGTCACTGTTGTTTCTGCAAACTGCCTGCTCTCAATCAGGTCTCTTGTTATCTCATCCTGGTTCTACAGATTGTCACAGAATTGACTGTTTAGATTAATTTGAGTATTTTTTTTATTACTTTTTTATAGCGAATTGCCACACAGTTCATCTCATTAATAGTCCGGCGATTCAGGCGACCATTGAGATGATTACAGATATAAGACCAACTTTTTCAGTGGGGTGTTCTCCTGAAAGGCACCCGAGCCGTGCGAGAAACCACAAGCAGACACACCGGGCTGCGTGTGGGAGCTGTAAGATCCTAAGGATGCCACAATTTGGGATCAGTTTCCATTTTGGTTGACTGGATAAGTCAGAGATTTTGGAAGCATCTTCAGGCTAACCCAATTTACATTATAGTTTCAGTTTAATTGCATTTTAAAGTCTAAATGCAGTTGCTTGTGAAAACTGTGTCACATAATTTAAGGGAAGTGGAGCTTTCTTTTCATGGAAATGCAAAAAGAACACTCAGGATAATATCACATTACTTAAGCAGTGACTGAGAGAAATCCGGCTTTGCCATCCCTCAGATGGTTCTGGCAAAGGGCACCAGCAGCCCCCAACCAGCACGTCCGATGGACGCCTTCCAGGTGGCCTGTGCCTTTCATCTTTAACTCCTTTCATTCACTCAAATAGTTAGAGAGTGGGTTCTCATTCCGGGTGCTATGCTAGGTCAACTTTGAGACTATGATAAAGGAATCAGGTTCTTATGCCAGGAGCACACAGTCTTTTGGTGAAACAAAGATGGGAAGAGGCAATTCCAAGCCTCATTATTTTATTTTTAAAGAAAACTTTCTCATTCTTGATACCATTTGCTTTCTTCTTCTTAAACACAACTTTTTCATGCTTCACTGCTACCTCTTGGAATTTGAGTTTTTCTCTTGCTACTTTATTGGGTGTCCTTTCTGCCCGGGGACAACCAAATGCTGGGCTCCCTTTGGGACTCTTCTCAGCCCTCTTGTTTCTTCACTTTGCTCATTCTTCCTGGATAACATGTTTTTTTTTTTTCCTTGGGCCTTCATTACTCCATAAATATCAATAATTCACAAAACTGAATCTCATCCTTCACCTCCTATATGAACTCCGGATGCATATTCACCCCCAACCCCCAAGTAGGCAAACAGCTTGAACTCAAGCTGTTAAGAATTTCATTCTTTATCTTCCCCTCCACATCTTGTAGTCTGTCTTTTTCCTTAGTCTTGGTAAGTATCTCCAATTTGCCCAAAGTACAGGTCCCAAAATAATCTGGCTTTTAAAAATACCCTGGAAAAAAATAAACCATTCATCAATTTGCTGATTCCATACATCTCAGCAACACTGTAAATTCCTGTAACTCTAGCCGAGTTAAATTTATCACTAGCTTTTTAAAAATAAAACAAATGAAACACTAAAGGGATTGTTACAAATATTGCATTCTTGTGAAGTTGCTGGGTAAACCTTTTATTTCGGTCAAATCACATTTTTATAATTCAAAAATACTTTCTAAACAATCAATGGGGTCAGTGCTGTGTAGTTTGTTTTTTAATGATGAGCTAAGAGTCTAGGAGAATGATAACTAGGTTGATTGGAAAATTAAACTGGTCAAGAAGTAGAAAATGAGAGCTGAATCTCTGCCATGACTTGAGCATACGTCAAAATAGGCACACAAAAAAGAACCTGTACAAAAATAATAATTTAAAATACATTTTGAATGTGGGTGCTTTGAATGTGGGTCACTCTAAGAGAAATGACTTTAATTTCACTTTTGAACACATATGGCATTGATTTAGCCAATTCATAACCCCACTACCTATTTACTGAACATGTAAAACTGCCCCAAGTTGGGCTGAAGTGGTTTTAAGTTCCTTGCCTTGAGCACTTCAGCACATGATCTTAGGTGTGTCATGATTCAGATTGTGAATCCTGTAAGAAAGCCATATGTTTAAAGAGCTTGATTAGTGTGGTTTTCAAGTAGGTAACAATTAGGCTTGTGGTTGTCATAGAGACAAATCTATGACAGTGGAGGTGAAGGGTGACTGTTTTGCTTTATCAAAATGGCAGTTCTTCATTTATGTGAATGTCACCAAACAAATTTGAGCTGCCACACATGGACTGAGATCAAAAGCCACATTTAGCATATGGTCAACGTGGCACTTGTATGGCCTTTAAAAAGGCCAGGTCCACAATGATAACCATCACCGAAAAGCCTATAAACCTTTCCAGCTACCTTCGATGACGTGACTTCTGATCTAGAGGAGAAAAGGGGGGAGGGTATTTTATAAATATCAATTTTCCAAAATCTCTGATCTGTTGGTATTAACTGATGCGCTCAGAGACGCTTGGAAACCTCCCTGCCTGAACAACAACCGTAACCATAGCAACCTGCCTTTTAAAGGATGTTGAAGATGTTTTTAAACATAAGGTGAGAAAAACAGTTTCTACACAAATGTGTGCCTGGGACCTCATGTCTAATTTCACCAGCACACTTGTTTTTTTCCTTTAATGGAACTTGATGCAATGCTGGAAGCTTTCCTGTTGGTGCAGAAATTAGGAAGCACTGGGCAGGCACACAGCCCCTCGCCGTGGAGCCCCTTCTTTGCATCGAGACGCTCTGTGTCAGCATGCCTAGTGTTCCCATATGTTATACATGAAAAAGATTGGCAACTCATGCTGAAAGTGCTCAAATTTTTTATGTCATTTGATTCATGTGACTTTAAGGTTATCTTGGACCACCATACATTCTAGAACAAATTAGTTAAGGTCACAGGTTACAAGGGTGATGAGCTAATATCTCCATAAGGTAATAGATCTGGGTAGAAGATTGAGTACACCAACTGTGCAGAGTTCAGTATTTGAATAGTGAGCCTCTATTTTGAAGAAATCATCAAATGAGTAAATAAGGGTATATCATCAGTTTTCTATGTAGTCAGAGTATTTTTTATTTGAGCAAACAATTCTAATTCTATTTGGACTGGATATAGAGAGAAAGTATTTTAAGAAGGGAGATTATAATCAAAGATTCCTATTAACTCTTTGGATCTAGAAGCAGATTTAGTTCAAACAAACATAGACACTAAATAGGCAAAGTGAGCATCGTGGAGTTTTCATCCTGTCAGCCACTTAATCATGCCTTGTGTCTCGGCAGACTACCACTCTTCCTCTCCCTGCCTTGACTCTGCATGGGTTTGCATATTTATAGAGTTAAAAGGGTCACCCGCCATGTTTCCTTTTCTTATCCACATTCTTTATTTCTTACACATCCATCTCTGTCACTCTCACAATATAGCTCACCCCTACTAATTACATTTATCATCAAAAACAAAAACCAACTAAAACCAACTCTAAAACTCAGCCCAAGATAGGAGTTTTGAAAGCCTGAGACACTATGTCAAATAGCCCATCGCAGTAGCCTGGGAATATTGCAACACAAGATGAAGTGACAATCGAACCCAAGAACAAAGTGGTCATTATTAATATGACTCTCTCAGGTACTTAGGAATCCGTTTTTTATGTCATTGCCAATTTCCCGCTCCACTTTCTTGGCTTTGATTAGAAGTAAGCAAAGCCAGCTAGCCTTTTTGTTCAGAGATTAAGTTTGTTTTACAAGGAATTAAAGGAAAATAGAACTAACATCAGTTAAGCCTGGACTTCATCTCAAACATGACATTTACATACTTGCTCAGAGCTTTCTTACCCATCATATAAACAAGCACCAGACTTTATTTTACAGATAATAAAAATAGGCATGTGTTCCATCTATTACATAGGTGAGGATCAAGGAATTGATTAGACACGTTATGTCATCATCACTGTTGTCTTTATCAACCTCCTCATTGTGTTTTTCTTCCACAATATCATTGAGCAGTCCAAATAAAATGCCAGGTCATTCTATTGTACGCATTTTGCAGATGAGTAAACTGAAGTTGAGGGTCATTGAGTGGTTTGCCCAAGAATACACAGCAAGTAAATGACAGAGCTGGAGATGCAGTCTGGATTTCTCTAGTGCTGAATCTCAGTTCCTTTCTCCAGCACCAAGGGTTGGACGAGGCAAGGTGTTGAGGGGCACCTGAGCCTGAGGGTCAGAGGTGGCATCCTGAGAATAAAGGACTGGAGAGTCTGCTTAACTGGGTCTCAAATTTCAGGTTGCCCAAAGGTCATTGGGTGAGTTTAACAAAGTGTACATTGCCAACCCAACCACCACCACCACCAACCTTATCTCCCCTTCCCACACACATACACATTCTGATTCAGTAGATCCGGGATGAGTAGAATTCTACACTTTTTACAAACTCCCCAGGTGATTCTCAGATTCTCATGCAGGTAGTCCGTGGACCATGCTTGGAGAGCTGGTTTGATAAATGGAGGTCTTATTCATCAACTTGTGGAGCTAGCTGGGGTAGCCCTGGAGCCCAGACACTCACCTGAATAAGGAAAACTTCTTTCCCTAATATTCTGTTTCCAGATTTAGTGCCTAGTCCAGTCCCTTCCTTTGGGGCATCCATCTTCCTACTCTTCGTGTGACCCAGCCTTGCGCCCAAGTTAACGTAAAGCAAAAATAACCCTGGCTGCTAACTATCAATCACCTTTTGCGTGCAGGGCTCCAAGCTGGAGGCCTATCACCTTGTTTTCACTGTCTTGGCCATCGTCCTGCACGGAGACACTGGTGCTTGCATATATCCAGTCCTTTTCTCCTTTCTGGGCACAACAAAACTCCATTTTCTAGCTCCTTTGCAGCCTGTTGGAGCCATTTGCCTAGTTCTAGCCAAAGTGTACCATTTCCATTTGCCTTCTTCCCCTGCTGTGGTTACTGTGGATGTGATTCGGGTATGGACGTAGAAGGTGGTGGAACCTTCTTCAGCCTGGATTCCTGAGCTGTTGTGTAACATAAAGGCCCTGTCACTCCACCGAATTTGCAGTGTGAGCAAGAGATAAACACACCTTCATTTTGTTGGGCCACGGAGATTTTTTTTTTCATTTCTGCAGCATAGACTATCTTATCCTAATAAAAACAGCAGAAACAGCACAATAATCACGTGTATTAATTATAATAACAAAAGCTTATTGTATGCTAAGCACTTTATGAAGCACTTTGCAAACATCTAATTTAGAGGAATACCAATACCCTAAAGAAGGCACAGTTAATATCTGCATTTTACCAAGTCACACAGCCAGTAAGTGATGGGACAGGAATGAAAACCCAGACAGCCTTATTCCAGAATTCATGCATTTAACCTAAACTCTATGACAGCGCAGGGTGCCTAAGTGCCAGGGTTAGTGCTTTAGATGCCTATCCCATGCAATCCTCTGCCAACCCTGAGAAGTACGCACGGTCATCTTCATTTTCCAGGCCAAACACGGAAGACCACAGAGGGAAAGTGCTCAGCCCAGGGCTACGTACATGTTGGAATCAGGTCACAAACCCAAGCCCCTCTGACTCTTAAATAAAGTATCACTTATGCTCAAAGCAGGGTATGTAAGCAGGTGATTTTGGTTTCTCTGGCCCTGTGTTAAAAACATTCAGGGACCCCTGATCATGTAAACTCAAGTGACAGTTTAGGCCAGGGGTCAAGGTTTTAGGAATCTGATGTTAGACTCTCTGGTTTAAAGTTCTGCTACACCACGCACCAGCTGTGTGCCTTTGGTCTTGTTGAATAGCCTCTCTCTGCAAACTGGAAGAATTACTGTTGCTTAGTTCTGACTATTGGATGTGCTAATCCCGAGTAGACGTATAATCCAGCACCAAGTAAGGATGAGGGAGCGGTGGGACTGGAGGCTTCACAAGGAGCTCTGTCCGGGCGGTTCTGCAGGCGGCTCAGCCTACAGCTCCCTGACACCCTCCCAGGATGCTTTTCTCCTGTAAGGTGGACGGGGGGCCACGAGCAACTGTGCTTGGGTTGCCTCTGAATTCCTTGCTTAGGGGTGTGCTTGGTTCTGCAGCACCCTGTCCCCGAGAGTCCTGCTGAGATGGACGCTGGGTGTCTGGTTTTCGCAGGCCAATCTGTGGGAATCCTGAAGGGCCAGATAAACCAGCCTGTGGGATTCAAGGATCTGGTAAGAAAACAGATTGTGGACCTCAGGTGGCCTAGTCCATCAGTTCTTGGAAGGCATGTGACGTGAGCCTGGGCTGCCGGGAGAAGCCAGCAGGGCTGCAGTTGGAAGTTTCATTGCAATTACTCTAAGTTAAGGATGTAACCATTTTTCTTTGCCTTTTGGGCTCCGGGGGAAACCCAAGGGATCATTTTCCTCTTGGTATAGTAAGCTTAGCAGGATCTGGGCTCCTAGTCTAGCTGGAGTGAACAACTTGGCTTTCTGATGGAGGTTTAGAAATAATAGCTATACCCAGTGGAAAAGACTACCGATAGCCAATGCTATTTATTAATTGTGTGCAATGTGGTGGGGATTACAAAATGGCCTTATCTGCAGGCTGTGTTTAATTTCCCCAGCACCTTATGAGATGATCGTTATTATTATTTCCAAGAAAACTGAGGCTCACAGCGTTTAAGCTGCTCACTGCAGCCTACCCAGGCAAAAACGTGGCAGAAGTGGGGATGGAGCCCAGACAGCCCGACTCCAAAGCCCGTGCACTTGGCCAGCACACCCTTCTGCCTCGGCAGCGGAGCTGATAGCAGGTCCAGTCTCCAGTCGTTGGCAGAGACTGCATGCAGGTGTTGATTGTAAAGAGCTGGCTCAGGACTTGGTCTGGAAGAATCTGGGAACCCCAATCTGCAGAAAGACTCGGGACCCAGCAGATTCCTCCAAACATCCAGTGGGGGGCTGCTTGGTTTACTCTAGAAACCCAGAGAATACCCTCAACACCAATGTCAAGGTGCTCTTTGCAAAAGGATACTGTTGGGGAAAATGATGGGGATTCTCTGCCCAATCCCCGCCTTTCCTGCAGAATCATTATGCACAATAAATGATAGATAGTCTAGGAGTTCACAGTGAAACACTCACAGTATTTGTGGGTTTAATTCTGCATTTCTCATTGGCTTTTGACCACAGAGCTTTTATTTTATTATTATGCAAAACCTATTAACATCTTCTAGAAGGCCCATTGGAGGGCATTTGAGGCAGGGCAGGTGTTATTGAAAGACTACAGAGCAGGGGAGTGCAGGTCTTGGCCAAGGAGGACAGTTTGTTGTGGAAGATGTAGCGGCTGCAGGTGGGACGGGCAGGCAGAAGGTGAATAAAAGGTCCTGGCTGAGGAGGCTGAGACCCTTGAGTGGGTGGTCACAGCAGAGAGGGGAAGGAGAGATGATTGAACATTGGTTACAGAAGCAGGATGCGTGAATTCAAACAAAGGGATGAGATAGAGCCATTTTTGCAAGATGGCTTAGAAATAAGCTTTGGGTGCCAGTTTGACCTCAAATTAGAAATTACTGGCTTGGAATTCAGGAAAGAAGTCAGAACTGGAAATGGGGACGTGCGGGTCACTGCCCTCTCCTTCTCCTGGAGTGATGTGGAAAGAGGAAAAACATGAAGGGGGCTTTGGAAAGAAGCTTCAGCAGAGCCTCCTTACAGGGTGCAGGTGCCAGAATGGGAGCCAGAAAGGAAAGAGTCACGGGAAAGGTGGGAAGAGGAACAGAAAAGCAGATCAGCCAAGGCTATCCAAGGCAAAAGGGCGGTTAGCGCCACATTTTTTAAAAGTAAAAAATGAAAGTTGGATTGTGTGTTGTTTGCTGGAATATTGAAATTTCCCGGTCAGAAAGCATTTTGCCGTTAGCAGGGGCCAGCGGTGCTGACCATTTGCAGCTGGCCAGCGGATCTGAAACTGCATTTGGGGCATGAAAAGGTGTCCAGCAAACCAATCTGAAGCAGCTGAACCCTGGCAGAAGGGAATGAATTCTTGATACCGAAAGTGAATAACCTAGTGCTTTCCAGGTACATGGGGACTGAAACACCAGACCTGACTATTTTATGTAAATTTCTAAGGCGCTTTTTCGGCAGGCGGTTGCAGGAAGCAGGAGAGTGTTAATTGGAACCAGGTTTTGGGACCTGCCAGCCTTGACTGAAACAGTAATTGGGCTACGATGAGAGAGGGGTGAACCAGCCCATCTCCAAAGCCATCCAACCCAGCTGGGCAATTAACCTCTGCATCCAACCCTCCCCTCCTTCCGAGATCAGGTTTGTATTATCTCAGAAACATTTAAACTTCAAGATTGTGAGAACACAGGCTCCCGGAGCTGGCTTCTGCCCACGTGCCATTTGATTAATTTCCGTGCTTTTCGGGAAGGCCGTTCACAGAGAATATAGATGGTGCTTCTACCTGGCCTCGTTTCCATATTTAATGTATTCCAGCCCGGTTCTGACAGAGCAGCACCTGTTTATACCCAACTTTGTGTCTTTTGAAGTTCATATTCAACTTTGTGTTGATAATATACCATTTCCCAATTCCAGTTTGAAAAATGCTCATCGGCCATCAAACAACTTTTGCAGAATGAGCTGGTTTTATCCTTAGTACGAAGCAAGAGCAAACATGCATTACTGCTATTCACAGAAACTGATTCTGGGTGTTGCAAAGCTCCCAAATATTTGCAAAGATTAGAGTGGTTGCCTCTTGCACCCAATAATGAGCTTCTCTAAGAGTTTACAAATGAAGGATTGGAATCTTATCTTTGAAAATGCCTCTTTTTGCTGTATATTTATTCTGGGGAGTAGAAATCCACAAGAAAATGAATGCACCGTGTAAGGAAACACCGTGTAATCTCACGAAGGTTTGTGAATGTCTTACCTCAGTTATTGGCAAACTCCATGTGACCCGCTCAGGTGGAGAGACAAGATGGGGAGACAAATGGGGGAAGACGTATTTACAACTCTCCTTCCCTGCTATACTCTTAGGCTTTGATTTGCAGAACTAGCTTTGTCATCTATAGGTGCAAAATTAAGAAAAAAACAAAGGTTTTGCAAGTTAAAGAAACCTGGTCTCAAACGTTGGTTTCGCTGCTGAGCTGTATGCTTGTGAGAATTTTGCCTAATCTTCCTGATCCCCACGTCAGGGTTTATCTTCTTCTCCTCTCCTAAGGCTCTCCTGCTCACATGTTTCAGGCCAAACCTCATTCTTCATTGGGTTTGACCAATAACCCTGTTTTCAAAATCGCCCCCCGCCTCCCACTGGTTCCCATTGTTACTAGCTCAGATGCATGTTAGGTATCATCCAATGGATGGCGCCATCCAAATACCTGTGGATGACGACAGTGTTCTTCCACCAGAAACATATCTTCAAACACCTCTGTCCTCCCTGAGCCCAATAGTAAGATAATAGCAGCCATTCCATAAACATTTATAAGATGTCAGAATAAAGCCTACCTAACTTCCCCTGGATGTTGACGGACTCCAATATTTCATTTTTAAATTAATTGTTCCTGATTGTAAAAGTACTATACCCTTATTGTTAACAGAAAAGAAAAAACAAACAAACAAGATGGGGGTGTAAAATAGAGCAGCCACTGTGGAAAGCAGTGTGGTGTTTCCTCAGAAAGCTAAATATAGAAATTACCCTAAGACCCAGCAATTCTACTTCTAGGTATAAACCCAAAGAAATTGAGAACAGGGACTCACAGAGATATTCGTGCATCAATATTCATAGCAGCACTATTCACAAGAGCCAAAAGGTGGAAAAAACCCATGTGTCCATCAAAAGATGAATGGATAAAGAATATGTGGTGTATCCATGCAGTGGAACATTACTTTACTGTAAAGAGGAATGGAGTTTTGATAGATGCTACAACATGGGATGAACCTTGAAAACACTGCGGCGAGTGTATAAGCAAGGCACTTAAGGACAAATACTGTATTATTTCATTTACATGAAATATCTAGAAATAGCAAAGTCATGGGTATAGAAAGAAGATTAGAAGTTATTAGGAGATAGGGAGACGGAGGGGATTTTTTGCTTGGTGAGTATAGAATGTTTGTAAATGTTGGCTATTTTAAATAAAATTAATAATAATAAAAAAGAAGAAAGTTAATTTAGCTTGCAATTTCACTCAAAGATAACCTCTATTAACATTATGGTGTTTTTGCATCTATTTTTTTCCTATCTATATGTGTACAATTGCTTATATATATGTGTGGGTGGGTATAGGACAAAATCATATATTCAGATTGTGTCCTATTGTTTTTAAATTTTCACTTTACTTTGTGGGAATGCGCCCTACCTTAAGTTATTTAATGTTTGTATAAGAAACCATCCAACATGCTGTCAATTTATTGACCCTTTCCCCTACTGTTGGTTTGGTCTTCTACCAATAATTCACTATTTTAAATTTTGCAATGATGACTAAGCCAATTGATATGTGTCTACAACTATCTGATTTCTTAGCTTTGCGCCCTAGAAGTTGAACTTTGTTTTAGAAAAAATAAATTCCTTTGACAATTGATACGTAATTATCAAAATGCTTTGCAAAGAAATAATACAAAATTGTATTCCCAACTGCAGTGTGAAGTCCCCATTTACTTTATCTTTGCCAGCATTAAGTATTAAGATGTTGCTTAAATCTGTCACTTTGATAGATGGAAATGATAAGATACTTTTTTTTTTTTCTGTTTAAAAAATACTGGTGACTAGTTTTGTTCTGCTTTCCCTTCTCCATGTCTTATGAAGCAGCTGTCTTCTAAAGCCCCAGACCCCGTTTCTCCTTGGTGTTAACCGTCTCCCTATTGATTTGCACGTGGTTATTACTTATTGTGGATATTAATATTCTGCCTGTCATCAATTTCTTGCGATTTCTTGTCTGGTTGCCATTTGAATTCATTTTGTTTGATGTTTTGAGATTCTGATTTTTAAAATCGTTAGTCAGACACAGCACTATTTTTCTTTATGACTTCTTCCCTTGTCGGCACAATTAATATCCTTGGACTTTTCCAAGACTAGTGTCATGTGAATAGATGTATTGTTCTAAACTTTTATGGCTTCATTTTCACATTTAATTCTTCAATACATGCAAAATTAATTTTGATGTATGGTTTAATGTAAAGCTCCATTTGCCCCCTCCAAATCCAGTGTCCTTCCAGGTATTTGTGGAATGCCCACTCCTCCTCTGGTTTTGTGACACAGCCTTTGTGTGATTTAAGTTCTTGGATAAAACAGAATCCTCTTTGGGGTCATCTCCTCTATTAAATTTTGCAACGATGCCATATTTTTCCAACATTTGTAGGTTTGTGATGGGTCTTAATATACAGTATGCCCAGCCCTTCTTAAAAAAAATCTGTTATTTTCCAAATCCATTTAGTTATTTTTGCCTCGATTTTTTTCCTCTAGAAGACTGCCAATATCATTGTATCGGCTTCCCACCCTCAATAACCGCTCTTATTTTTCTCAAAGCTGATGCTATGCTGAGGCTTAAGACGTAGGCATGGAGCAGGGTTGGTGAGAAACCAGGATGTATAGAAATGTTTGCATGTCTCTGATAGAGTCGCAGCTTTCTGAAATGGATGACACATCACACACAGGAGAGGGCCCTGCGTCTTCCTATTTTCCGGGGAGAGGTACTGCCTGTTTCCTGAGGCAAAGCACAGGCGCTCACTGATTCTTTTTGCCTCGATCCCATTCCTTCAGCCTTAGCGATTCTCTTGATGGTTGTCTGTCAGGCTTAGTGCTTTAACTTGTTGGAGTTTTTAATATATTTTATCTCTTCAAATATGTGTTTGTGAGGAGCAAACAACTTCTCCTTTAGGGGCTTCTGGGCAGAGTTCGTTAAATAAAAAAGCCAGTATTTCTAAGCACCCACCTCTGTAAAATGTCTATACTTAAAAGTCTTGTCGATGATGGAGTGAAATGAAAAGTCCAGGAACTGATAGCATTACCTGGAAAAAAAATATGGGTGGGAGATATAGTCATGAGCTCGTTTCTTGATTGGACCAAATTTTCAAGATTGGATGTCCCTTTTAACTAGTTCTTGGAAAACTGAGAGTGAATAAAGTCAATATCGACCAAAATTACAAAATTATTGGGCCTTTGCCTTAACCATCTTCCCTCATTTCTGGTTTCTTTCCCATCTATCCAACCTCCCTTTTCCAATCTCACCTTACCTTTTTTGTGAGGGAAGGTTTTATAATGTTTACTCATTCCGTTAAAATAGGTTGCTCATACATAAACTTAGTGTCCTGGAATGAGATCTGGTATTCCCAGTGCCCAGAACCATGGCCACACAAGAGAAGAGCACAGTAAATTTTGAAATATCTGTGTCTCTATCTTCATTTCCTCATTTCTGTCTGCAATTTCCTATCTGCCATCAGGGAATTTAGCGGCACTTCAAATAGCATGCTCTTTCCCAGACGTGCGTCTCCCGTTTCCCTGGGACCTGTTTGTCTTCCTGAAACGCGGCGAAGCTAGTTGTGTGTTCTCAGGCAGTATTGTGGGAAAAATAACAGTTTCCTGACCTCTTTCTTGCAAAAGCTTGAATACCATTTCCAGTGTGGATCAGCATGTGGAATTAAACATCTGCCTCGCCATTTTATAGTCATGGCGACTTTTTCAAACCTGCCCCTCCACAGCGCCTGACTTAAGTCTCATCACAGTCCTGTGTGGGGAGAAGGGCAGCTGGTGTTAGGCCCATTCTAGAGCAGAGCTAATAAAAGATGCAGAAGGCTAAGGAGCTCCCCAAGGTGGGGCACAGTTTTGTCAGATGATTTGATCCACGGAACCTTCTGCAGTACTTTATTTCATCAACCACGATGCTCTGCGTTCAAGGGCAAGTGCAGTCTGGCAGAGAAGAGGGTTCATCTGATGCTCTATCCAGCCAGTGCTCTCCCTACTCCACCTTGATCTACCTTCGGCATTTCACAAATTACCTCCGTGAACCACTGGTTTCCCTGGATGCCAATAGCCATTGCCAGGTTCCTGCCGCTGGTGTGAGTAGGAAGGCATAGGTTCTTCTGACACAGCAGTTACCCTGTGTCAGGCTCGGGCTAAATGTTTGATGTGAGTTCACATCATTCTCACCCTGAGCCTTTGGGGTAGGTGCTATGACTATTCTCATTTACAGATGCCAAATCCCAGGCTCCAACTATAATTCATCCCCGGCCATATAGTCACAATGTTGTGAATACACTATTTGACCTTAGGCAGTGTGACCCTGACATTTTAACCACTATACTGCTATGCTCTATGTTCTCAAAAGCTTGGCGAGTGTGTGTTAAATGTTTAGTATTTACTGTAGAACTCCTCAGAGCTTTTAATACGCTATTACCTTTGGGAATCTCCAAGAATATGATAAATTAAACAATGTTGACAAAGCACAATTAACCATGAGGCCTTTCATGCCATGGGATATCTCTTGGGACTAGCTCTTCACTGGTAGTGTTGCCAGTTAAAATACAAGACTTCCAGTTAAACTGGAGTTTCAGATAAGCAGCGACTAATATTTTAGCATAAATATATCCAAATATTGCATGGAACATACTAATAATAAAAAAATAGCCTTTTTTTTTTTTTTTTACTGAAAGCACAATCTAACTGGACATCCTATATTTTTAACTGCAAAATCTGGGAACTCTACATGAAAGATGCTTTGAAAACTGTGGGCTACACAGCCAAAGGTCCACAACTCTCTGTCTCCTGTTGGCATCTTTCTTTAGGAAACAAACAAATAAACAAAATCTGCCCCAAACTGAGAGTCCTCTCCTATAATCTACCTTCTTACTTTCCCAGGGTCCATAACAGACCCAGAGAGCAGGCACATCCTTGGTTATTCCCAGGTGAGTGTCACACCAGCTCTTAGGCCTGTGATTGGACAATAACCATCCTCCAGGTCTCACCTAAGGAAAAGGAGAGAGACTTGTGGGGACAGATACACACAAAGCCCTGAGGTTTTTTTGGTATAAATTCTGTTCAGTGGAATCTGTCTGCAACATTTCCATGCCAGGGGAGCCATGGAGGCTTATCGAGTTTAGGAGGAAATGGGTTTCTAAAAAAGATCAGGTCAGTTCAGTGTCTGTCAAATCACCGGAGCATGTCTTGAATCCCGAATCCTATCATCCATCTCACTTCAGAAGCCATCCTTTCCTATTAATGCTCCATCTAATGATACCACTCAAAGATGTCCATATTCACATCTTCTTTCTCGGCATTAGATTTTTTAAAAAATAAAAAAGATTCAGTTGTCTTCCAATGTGTTTCGGTTATCTTGACCAATGTTTCAGCATTGCTTGGAGCATTATATGTTGAAGCAAAGCAGAAAGAAATGGCCACTCATGTCATCCAGACGTCTCAGGGCCAGAGGGAGTTTACATGTCTGTTGGAGAAGAGGAACCTTCATGATCACACAGAGAAGCTCAGCTCAGATTCTTGACCTTCACTCTCCAGTAAGATAGCCACTAGCATCCTACAGTGGTTTAAGTTAACACTTAAATTAATTAAAAGTAAATACAATAAAAAATTTTAGTTGTTCAGTTGCACCAGCCATGCAGCTAGCAGCTTCTGTTTTGGACATTCAGATAGAGAACATCCCCATCAACACAGAAAGTTCTAATGGGCAGTCCTAGTCAAGAGTGTCTCCTTATTCTCAAACATGCCAAAGATTAAAGCGTATGATTTTTCCCCATGAAAACCAATTCTACTGGGTGTGGGACAGGAGAAATTAGGAGAAATACTTCTGAAACAGAAAATTTTTAGATTATTATATATGGAGCTATATACATTTAATCAATACATTGACTGGGGTGACAGCTTAAGTTCTCAACCTTAACTATAACTCACTAGTGAGGCTGAACAAAACAGATGCTATTATTAATTTGGCTCTATTTCTTTTCCTAATGAGCCAGTGTGGGGACTGGGGAAGAGGGAGGGGTTGGCTTAAAAAGGATGGAACCAGGAGAGTCTGTGAGGGTGGAAGAGGGGACCGTGGACCAAATCAGAACTCCTAATTTGAGCTGATTTTTAATCATTATTTTCAAGGATGTCTTTGAAAAAGCAGACTTGTTCACTGACAAGCACAATGTGAATAAGTGAAAAGAAAACCATATCATCCTGACCCTGCCAGCAAAATAGCTCACCAGTACGTCAAACGCTTTACAGACCTCCAGACCTTCCTCCTGTATGTGTATATAATACGTTCATAAAATGAAGATCATGACATGCACACTGTTCCACAAGCTGCTGCTTAATTTCATTTGCTTCAACTCCTTTTCAAATCAAATTGACTTGTACAAAATCATTTCTAAGAGTTGTGACTTAGTTGACTCTATAGATGTTTTTAACTATGGTCAGACATTTAGTGGGTTTCCAGTTTTTCCCCAGTTATATATATTATTGCATTACACAGCCTCACTGCTGCATCTTTGTGCATATCCCTACTTATTTCCAAGGAATACACTCCTGAAAGGAGAATTACTGGCTCCAAAGGGAGGGTGGACATATATTATTAAGGTTTGGGTTAAAGGTTCTTAGTTTCTTTATGCAATGGAGGCATTTGACTTTGAATCTTAAGAGCCCTTCTGGGTCCAAAGTGGTCTGATTCCTTGATAGTAGCTCTGTTATCCATGGGGTCTGAGTCTGATCAAGACCTCAGGTCCCTTCCTCCCCTTTGAACCTGAGGTCCCACACTACAAGCAGAATGACAGAATGGCACCCTGGAAATGATTACGGGGGGACCTTGACCCATGGATGGTACCACAAGTTCTAAGTTCATTTCTTTTTATGCTAGAAATGTCTGTGGTGATGAAAATGGTAGCTACTAGCCACATGTGCCTGCTGAGCACTGGAAATGTGGCCAACACAGCAGAGGAACTGAATCTTAAACTAATGGTAATAGTCATATTTTGGACAGTGTAGTTCTAAGGACATACCTCCCAGCCACCAATAGACACCAAAATCCTTGCCACTTTGTTTTATTTTAAATATGGCAATTGATAACGTTGCCCACAAGTTCATGCCATGCTCATCGATTGCTCCCAACTGCCTTGACTTCTCAAGGGCAGGGACTAATCACCTCATGAACAATTATCCTTGGACTTCTCAAGTCTGTTATGGCACAAAGAAGGCCCTTAGTGAATTATTGAGTCAAAGTAAGCTCCTTCCTCAGTTTAACTCAGTTATAATAGACCATGGTCTGTTTTGAACCAAGCTCACGAGAAATAGTTCTCATTTGCTGACCCAAAATGTGGAGGTTTTCTTAGCCGGGGATTATAATAATAAAGTACTTATTCCTCAGGGTTGTTGTAAGGATTAAATGTAAGGAGACCATTGAGTACAGTGCTTGTCACATGATTAGTGTCCAATGAGGGACGCCATTAGGTTTTTTCCCTCCAACCTTGTTGCAAGGTCCCCTCTCTACTGTAAGGATTATTTGTCAAGATTCATGCCTATTTCCTTAGAATTTCTTTCAAAGGTATTCAAGACCTCATTTGAGGGTATTTAAATGCATGGTAGGCTTTAAGGAGTCTTTTAGATGACTTGGCCTGAGAACAAGGGGTTCTGAATTGGGTTCTCCAGGTCATATACTCTCAAAACGCATTTATCACAATGATAATTCTTGGTATGATTGTCTGTCTACCATCTGCCTTTCCCACCAGCCTATAAATACAATGGACAAAGGTTGTGTTTGTCTTCTTCACCACTATAGTTCCAGTGCCAAATACATAGTAGGCATTTAATGAATCTTGAATGCTAGATTGAGGGTGATGGGGTAAATGGCCAAGAATGAAGGGTCCAATGAAGAACCTAGCACAGAAATAAAAATAATACCTGGAGCCCCGAAATCTATTCTGTTTAGGTCAATAAGTTACTGTTGTTCCAATGACAAGCCATTCTCCTTGGGCCTCAGCTCCTCCAGTCTATAAAACAAAGACACTTGAGCTAGACCTGTGTTTTCCAGCCTTGGTACTGTTGACATTCTGGGCAAGACAATTTTGTTGTAGGGGCTGTTTTGTGCGTTGTAGAATGTTTATCAGCATCCCTGGCCTCTACACATTAGAAGCTAGTGACATCCACCCCCCCACCACCTCCAGTGGAGACAACCAAAATGTCTCAAGAAATTGCCAAATGTCCCTGGGGGGGCAAAATAACCCCAGTTGATAACCAATGATTTAGATCTTATCTTTCCCTCCCGCACTGATAGTTTAAGATTCTACTTGAGAAAATATATTTCAGAGCATGTGAATTTTCTGGCATTTAATAGATCATTGTAGAATTATGAGAATATTTCTAGCTACTCATGCAAATCACCGTGGCCTGATTATCAATTTAATATTTGGATCACTGGGCCATTAAACTGCTGATTTGAAATTCAATTTTCTATTTTTAAAAATGATCACTTTGTGAATTATATCTGTTATGCAGTTGATTTTCTTTAAATGGATTGTATAATTTCGCCCACTCTGTGTTCATGAATAATGCTTTACGGTCGAATGTCAGGATGCCTGCTAATGACCCAAACCACCATAGTTCATGTCTATAGAATCCATACAGTCATTGGGAAGGTGGATTTATTTTTTTATCTTCCACTTTTTCTTTCCTGAGACTTTTAATTACTGCTTATTAAGATACGCCAATAGCTTGGCCCTGGCTCCTGCTGTCCTCCCTTGTTGAGTTCACTCTCCCCTAACAGTAAATTGCCATCTGAAAGCCACACAGAGACATGTGCTTACTTCCTGGAACAGTGTGTTCGTGCATCTCATGTGAAAGGAAAATGTGCCTTGTTCAAAAATGGAGGAGACAACTGCAGAATTGGTTGTTTCATGAAAACTCTATGGATTTATTCAATAACACCTGCCATCTTTTAGTGATGGTGGAATTGGTTTCTTACATCACCTGGTGGTGCTTTCCAGCCCCTTGCCTTACAAGGGGGTCAGGCTTCCCAAGAAATTCAGGATGACCTTTGAGCTTTGTAGGTCCCATCAAGGTGAAGTGAACATTTCTCCACGATTGGAGTGTTCATTATGTTGCAGGCAGTGTCCTGAGCACCACATGCCGTTGTCTTATTCATACTCACCTCTATCTGCTGAGTATTATCACGGCAGCACTTTAGTGACAAGAAAAGAGAATTTTCCTGAGGAGTCAAATCACAGAGCTGATCCTTCCGGTAGCCAAGGTTTGAATTCAACTCTGTAAGACCCTGAAATGCATAATCTTATCCATCACCTATATTCCTCTATATTTAGGATAAAATTCAAATCTCTTATTTTTTTCTCACTTAAATGAAGCTGTCCTTCTCTGCAAGCTAAAAGTTGGCTCAACATCTATTCAGATAAGAGCAGGATAAAGTTTTGCAATTCAAGTGCTTTTCAATAGGAAACGATTGGAAAATACTGTCAATGACTGTTTGGGGCACACAATTTCAATCCAAAGATTGACTGCAGTGGACAGTTAGGACCTTGCTGGGCATGCTAAACCCTACCCACTTTAAAAGTAAGCTTTGCTTCACTCAGTGAGAAAACACAACTTGCCACAACATGGTGACTTTGGAGCTTTTTGATTGGTGGGTTTTCATTAGGTCTATCAGGGTTGAGAAGTAAGGTTCTTATTTTTATATGAAACAATTCTCTTCATTCAAACAGCACTAATCAATTACCATTCTTGAAGAAAGTTGGAATGGTCTTGAGCTAAGTTTATTTTTGCTATTGTAATCTTTGGAAGAAATCAATTCAAATGGAAGAACGTCAGTTAATATCAGACCATCGGAAAAACCTTTACATTTACTTTCTCCCATGAAAAGGAGGGTAACAAAAAAAAAAAAATACTTTTCCTAAAAACTCTCTTAATAAAGAATAGCAAAATCTGTTTTTACTTTTTCAAAAAAGGATGTCAAAGAATGGAACCAATTTAAATAGCTAAGAACCTCTGGCTCTTATACAGGGGTCCACAATTTTATGGTGGCAATGTCATTGCCAGGTAAGACTTCATCAGCTCTATAGGGAAGCATCCCCTCGTTTAACTGTTCTTCAGTTTTGATCTAAAAGGAGTCGTAGGTTTGAAATATGTGCTTTGCATATCCTACATGAAAACACATGGGTGCCAAAGCCCTGGATTATCCTGGAACTGTCCAGAATCCAAATACCATATCCCATTTTCATGTGCATGCCATGAAATGCCAATTTTAATTTCAGGAAAAAATAGTCACTATAGAGAATGGTTCTTTCAAACAAAGTCCTCTTAATCCATGATGCAGACATTTATTGGCTTGTTTATTTTAATACACAATTCACAACATAATTTAGTCCCTGTTTTTCTTCTTATAGAGAAAATGCAATCCTATTAAAAAAGGGACTTCTCTAAAATGAAGTCATTACAACTGTAAGATTTGAATTCATTCATGGCTATTTTGGTGATTTGATGAACATCCTACTTGGGGACATTATTAGTTAAAACATTTCATTTCCCACTGGCATTGAATATTTCAAATCCATTTACTCAACACAATGACATGTTTAAATGAATTGTTCTATGGAGTGAATTTTGATCTCTCTATAGGTCATTTGGATAGAAACGTGTGATCTGCCCAGCTCTGCCACCAGCTAGAAACGTGACCTCAGGCTAGTCACTTAGTGTTTGACCACTTAGTTTATTTTCTGTCAAAGGTGGGAATTTAGCTGCAGCGTGCTCCTGAATCAACAAGGGGAGTTTGTTCACAGCGCTGAGTTCTCCTCCCCACCCTCACACCCAGATCCAGCAGGTCCGTGGCGGGGGAGGCAGAGATCCTTCCCTCTAAGGAGCTCTGGCTGGTTCCCATGCATGTTCAGGAATCCCACGAGGATCCACCGGTGTGGGAGATGCCAAGGGCCCTAAGAAGCTCCGAGCTTCTCTGACCCTGTTTCGGGCTCTAATACTTAACTCTTCTGACTTTCTTCAATAAAGCAAAAGACTCCCCCCTCGGTTATGTCATCTTAAGGGGGGGCTCTTATATCTGCCTGGTTTTGAAAGTCCCGAAGAGGAGAATTAAGAAAGATTGAGTTGAGCTGAGTGATGAAGCGGGAGGAAGAGGGGAGGGCAACCAGGAGCCAGTGAGGTCTGTAGAACAGGGGTCTCTAACCTAGGGAGTTTGCCCTTGGTCCACTGATGGATTTAGGGGATCTCTGAACATCTTAAATTATAGGCAAAGTTTGTGTGTGTGTGAAATTTTCTGCGGAGGGAAGATCCACAATTTTTGTAGATTCCCCAGAGAGCTACTGATGGCTGGCTGGTCAGAACCATCATTCTAACCATGTGCTGGTTTGGAGCACAGGCTTTGGGCAGAGACCCTGAGGACCCAGCTCTTCCACTAATACCTGGAAACTTGAGCTGAGCCCTCAGAGCTGCTCTGCCGAGCTCACACGGTTTTGTGGGTGCTAAATGAGAACCCATGAAAAGTGCTTAGAACAGTGCCCAGCACTTAGTAATTGCTCAATAAATGTTAGCTCTGTCCTGATGAATATTTTATAGAGGTCCTTAAACTGAGCAAAAGCAATTATAGATGATGCATCCACAGAGGAAGTGATGACTAACTAACATCTCTCTGTCTCCTGCTATTCACGACTTATGTAACTTTATAGAATCCCTTTATCCAGACTGGATCCTCTGCTAAAGAATTACAAATAAATACTGCTTTGTCCTCATGGCTTTGGTCTCCTACTGAAGCCATAGCGTGTATTCTCCAGGCGTTAGCTTCCTCGATGTTCTCTCTGCCATGGATTTGCTGTGTTCTTCTGGGAAAGTAACTCCTCTTTTGAACCTGTCTGGGCCCTTTCTGTGAGTTTCAATGAATGTTCACTTTGAAATATCCACATGCAGGGTTAAAATGGTCACAACTACTGTCAATCTCTACGTTATGTCATCTGAAGTCTGTAGACATTTGAAAACCTCAGTTATTCCTGCTCCTCTCTGATCAACAGAATTGCTTTTAAGAATTTATACTATAAATGCTAATTGTGATAGCTAACATTTGTATAGCTCTTTGGAGTTTGCAAAGTACTTTACTTATATCTTCTCATTTTTGCTTCACTTAGGACTAAAAAAGTTAATGGTGCTAATGGGAACAAGCAAAAACCAATTTCAGAGAGTGTTAAATACACAAAATTATAAAGTAAAATGAGACGGACTTCCTCCAGTCAGCAGGAACAATGTGTCTCTTTACTTTATGATCTGTCTTTATATATTCAAAAGCATTTGCATTTCACTTTTCTTAATTTTCCGCTTTCAGTTTTCCTTCTTTTTTTAGTTTTTTTTTTAGTACAACTAGTCAATTGTAGCCGTTTTCTGCAAGATTCAAGATGAAAGATGAGCCTTGACCTGCCATGTCCAGATGATTAGAATTAGCTTGGATTTTTCAGATAATGTTCTTTTAGGAAAAAAAAAATACCTATCTATCTATCTATAGATAGATAGATAGATATCACTGACTTTATCTTAGCTGAGGAGGAACAGACATTTAAGGAAACCTCTCGTCATATTTGTTATATCAACCTTTTTAAAAAGTAAGAGGTATAGTGAAAATTTTCAATCATTTAAGTGGGAAGTGCTTTATTTGTGATAGACACAAAAGATTTTAAGTATCCTTGATATTGGTCAAATATAGCAGCTTTTGGCTATTGTCTGAAGAGCTCTCATCTGCCGAGTTGCGGACCTGTGACCTCTAGATAAGTTTCAAAATGCAGAAAATATTTATCTTCTTGCTGTGACCTTCCATGCACAAGACATGAGCCATGGATTTGTTTCCTAGGGAACTGGTGACTGAGGAAAATCTATAATTAAATCTGTGAGTTATATGCTACACATGGGAGTTGGGTACACACCATGTCCTTAAAAAACTCCAGTAATATTACTATAGCTTCAACTGGTGGAATTAAACCTGACTTTTCTCGGGCTGTTTCTAGCAGCGTCATTTAGAATCTGAATGTTGGAAAGCTCTGGTGTTTCTTTTAGAAGGTCAGCATATATTTCAGCCAGTTCCTATTTCCTTCTGGCCCCAGCATCCTTCCGTGACAGGCCAGTCCCTGTCACTCTGTCCAGCAGAGCTTTGTATGGAACCTTGGACACGTCAGGAGCAGTCTGATCTTAGAGCATCGGAATGTCAGAGCTAGAGCGGAGCTAAGCCAGTGGTTATCAGAAGTCTTCTGAAATGCAGAATCCATTCTTCAAATAAAATCCTATGCAAACATCCCATAGGTAGAGCAGACGCAAGGGAATCATTTTTGGCTGGAAGTAAGGGATGGAGGCAGAGCTCAGTCTTGCTAAACCCTTCAGCCACCTCCCCAGCCCACCCCCCACCCCAAGGCCTCATCATTTTCTGGCTTGAACACTAGTATCTAAGCCGTCCCTGGTGGTAGAGATGAACCTGAGACCCAAGAGGGTAAGACATTGCCGTCTTGTTGGTCAACCATCCCCACAGCCTCTAATGTCAAACAGTAGCCAGTAAAACAAGGTGGGGGAAATGAGTAGTGGTTTGCGGACCTGGCTGGAATACTTTTCACGTTAGATTTCCCCGCCTGGCGCTCCAGAAAACGAAGCCTCCACTACAGTGTTTTCATTTTCCATCTGTTAAACCCAATAAGAGGTCTTGTACTTTATTTTTACTTTAAGTCTTAAAAATAAAATTCTGTGGGCTCCTTTTCTTTCAATGGTATTGTCCCCTCTTTATCACCCCCCAAACAAAAGAAGGACCCTATAAAAGTCAAGGCAGTATGCAAAGGCCACTAGGACATTTAGGGTATTTACAAATATCAATGCTTGATGGGGCTGTGACGACAGAGGACTTAGTCATAGCAGTAACACCTGGCACTTGTGCGTCTGCCCTGTACTCTGCATATATTAGCTAGTTTAATGTCTGTGATGTCTCAGCACTTTGCATGCATGCACGTGTAGATGCCTCTGTGGATAGACACACATGCCCACACAGTAACCTCACGAGGTAGGTGCTGTTATTCCCCCGTTTTCCAGCTGAGGCTCAGAGTCCCTACAATTCTGCAGCTGTCAGTGGCCGAGCCGAGATTTGAAGCCAAGCAGCCCGGCTCCTGAGTAGTGCCCTTCATTTCCTCGGGGTATAAGCTGTGTGACCAGGTGCAAATTGCTAAGCTTCTATCAGACTCTTCACCTGCGAAAAGAAAAGAAAAGTAATGTCCTTCAGAAGGTTGCTCTGAGGATCAAAGGCGCACATGCAAAGCACCGGCCCCACTGCCTCGCACTTGGTAAATTCTCAGAAGGTCGTGCTGCTGAGGAGATCACCAGCCGTGGACTCAGACAGTTCTTTAAAAAAAAAACTCTGAAGCAAATGAAAGTGTATGACCTCAAGATTAGTCAGTCAACTTTAATTCTAAACACTACTTTCCCTAAGAATTTTTAATTCTATAGGTAGTTTAATTTGTCACAAAAAATAAATTACGAATTTCGTATCTCACCTGAACAATATCAATTCTTTGAATTTTGCTGAATAAATATACTCCCACCCGTGTTCCTTAAAATGGTCAGTTAAATCTATTTCTAATACTTAACTTACATGTTGACCCAGCCAATTACTGGAAATATTTTGCAGGTATTAGAACAAGAACAGGAATAATCAGTAAAATAAACAGGTGCAGTTGTTTGGTTTAATCAAAGGGACAGGATCATAAATGGCAACTCAAAATAGCCGATTCCACATTTCTCTCCATCACTGATGGACTGCTTCATGTATTCGACAAAGTTTTCACTGATTCCCTCACTCCTCTCACATGATCCTGAGAACCTCTATGTCTTATCCAAGGAATATGTCTGGAAAGCAGTTACCATTTCCCTGTTGTTCCTGTACAGGCAGAGCTCAGCGATATTGTGGCTTGGTTTCCAGACCACTACAATAAAACGAATAGCGCCAAAAAGTGGGTCACACCAATTTTTTGGTTTCCCAGTGCATATAAAAGTTATATTTACATTTTACTTTTGTCTAAGTGTACAAAAGCATTATGTCTAAAAAACTAATGTACATACCTTAATCAAAATGTGACAGATACAGGAAGTGAGCACATGCTTTGGAAAAATGGCACTGATAGACTTGCTCAATACAGGGTTACCACAAGCCTTTAGTTTGTTAAAAACACAATGTCTGCAAAGCAGAATAAAGCACAGCACAATTAAATGAGGTATGCCTGTACTCTCTTGAAGAAGAAATCATACCTTAGAGCAAATATTTTCTTAATAAAATAGCATTTAGTCATGAAATTAGCATTTTTAGGATTGCATTGCCTTATTTTGGAAAACATCTTAGTTGTCTGACTTTTCACAACAGCCTTCTAATCTTGTTTTGTTTTTGCATTTGTTGTTTTATCTCGACTTTTAAAAATTTTAGCATTTGTAGTTATTGGATACCAATTAGAAGTGGATTTTCTTTATTCAAGTCACAATGTATAAAAAAAGATCCTTGGTACATCCGGAGTGGAAAAACAAAATTGGGAAAACATGGAGTAAATTAATTTTCCTTTTATGGCCATACACGTGTCTGTATAACACGCACATGAACACAATTCCCAGGCATGTTCATGGGACCAGTGAGTAACACGAGCTTTTGGCCTTTCCTTAGCATCTGCTGTGAGCCTAACTCATTGCTGACTCATCAGCCGAGGGCTCAGTGTGGCCCCAGACCTCCTCAGAGGCTCAAATTGATCCCTGGCCATCAAGTGGGCTCCTCCAATGCCAGTGTGTCTGTTATTGACCCAACTTTTGCTTTCACAGCTACTTCTTCATGTTGGGAGCTAGAGAAAAGCATTCCGGGAATGTGTTGAGAGAAGCAGAAAGCCATAATATTCCAAATTTTCACCTTTGGGAAATATTCCAGATTAAGTTGTTTATCTCTGAAAGACCACATTTACGTCTAAACATCTTTCCTGAAAGGGTTTAGAGCAGTGGATCTGAATCTGATTATAATCACCCAGATTCTAGAAAAATCCTGCTTGCTGAGCCCCAAAAACTATTGAATCGGACTCCCTGGAGTGGCTTGTGCATTTGGGTTTTTTGTTTGTTTGTTTGTTTGTTTTTAATCCACAGTCAGGCCTACAGAGCATTGCAATATACAGTCAGGGTTAAGAAGTACTGGGTTGAGTTACAAAACGTTGAATTTCTCAGTCTTAAGATATATCATGGGAGGTAACTGTAACCTAGCTTTCAAGTCGACGTGAAAGAATGGTACAGAGAGGCACGTTTTGTTTGGGAGAATGAGCTGCCAAACAGGCAGATTGTGGTCCCCAGTGAAGGTGGAAGAAGACGAATGGGTAGGTAGAGACTTTTTAAAACAGTAAAAGTAACCTACTTTTTCATAAATGTAGTTTTATTCTTTACAACAACAGCTGAAGGAAGAACATTCACATTTACAGAGCACTTTTGTGGACTTTCCATTTTTATATTTCTTGTTGAATTCCTGCCAGTGCCAACTGATGTGTCATTATCCTCTTTCACCATGATAAAACCGTGGCTTGGGGTTAAGGGCCAAAGCTGTCCCTTCAAAGGTTCTCTGATTCTGCTACTTTGCCCTACCATCCAGAAACGATGTGGTCTGATGCCTCAGTGCCATTAGCTGGTGGACTGACAGGAGAAATCATGGGTAGGGACATTCTTGGACAGGGCAGGTTTCAGCAGCCTAGGAGAAGTGGTTTGCACCCAGGTGCTCCAGAGACACTTGGCCAGTTAAATGACTAATTTCACCATTCAAAAAAAAATGTATTGATCCCCTGATGCATTATGAGAATTGTTGTAGGTATTCTGGATATAGCAGTGAACAGAACAGACTAACCCTTGACTTTGGAGAGCCTACCTTCTAGTAAGGGAGGCCTACAAATCAAAAATCAATAAAAACAGCTGGTTCTGTTACTTGCAGTAGCTATGTTCCATCAAGTCACCTCAAACACTGAATTAGCAAATGTGGAACCACTACTACTGAGGGAAATACAGCATTAGGTTTCTGCAAGTCTCTGCATTTCTGCAAGAAATGGTCACATTTCTGCCAACCAATCAATACATAACCATGTTTTATGCATGTTTCTGTTTAAAGACACCTATGTAATATATGCTGTTGATTTATTAGCATTGAACTCATGGCCAGCAGCACTGTAACTCAAGCTGAAAGAAGCTTATCTAGCACATGTGTTTTCTCCAAAAGGTACAGCACAGTTTTGTGGCACTTAGGGACACTAGACAGCACTTCTGCACTACACTTGGGGCCATTTTAAACAGCAAACCACCAACAAAAAAATGTGAAAATGTGAAAAACATGGCAGTAAATGTACCATTAAAAGACATGTGTTTATAGTTTGAGAGCTGAAACAAGAAGCAGAGTGTCACCTATTTGACCTTAGCTGGGAATGTGTACATTAACTAACTCCAAGTTTTCACCACTCTGTGCATGTCCACAAATGGCCAGTAAAGCTATGCAAATATTGATTTTGGGATAACAAAGAAATTTTAGTGAGTAGGTGAATTCTCAAATATAGAATTCAAGAATAACGAGGATCAGCTGTGTATAGTGTGTCGGTTATTAAGACAGATCATGATAATGGATATGGAGAAGCAAAGTCTGGAGAACAGGGCAGCTTGCAGTGTTAAATAGCACTGTCAGGGAAGCCACCTCTGAGAAGGGCTGATGAAGTGGGCAAGCATCTATGGGGGAATAATCAGCCTAGACACAGGGACTGGCAAGTGCAAAAGCCTGAGGCAACGGTGTGTCTGGATGTTCTTGAAACAGAAGGGAGGTCATCGTGGCTGGAGCAGATGGAGGAAGGGGACATGAGACTGGAGAAGAGATGGCCCAGATCATGGAAAGTCTGCCAGCCTTTGGCCATGGGTCCAATTCCAAAATTTGACTCCATTTTCTAATACAATAGGCTACCTCCTGCTGAATTCTGCAGAAAATTTAAGACTTTGGAATTTCTTATTGCATCATCATGAATATTATTAAATTTCCCATAATCTCAAATTTTGTCTGTTTAAAAAGGCTATGAATCTTTCTTTTTAGAAATAGAAGTGGTTAGGATTAATGACTAAACATAAAATTTTATTTGCAATTATTATAGCTTACTGTGCCCTCATCAGCTGCTTGTCACTCTACCTTCTTTTCTTTCCTTGTTTGTCAGAAGGGGTTTGCATATCACTGATGCCAAGACCTTGGAGTGGGGGTTTGAGGTTGGAGTGAGGTCATTCATGAACTTGTGTTTTTAACTGCCTATAATAATGGGCTCTCCATCATAGCAGATCATTAAAATTTACTCATCTTGCAGCAGTAATATGGGCATGATGCGCTTTCCATTTTTATTTGCTCTGTCTGATAGAATCTTTTAAAAAGAAACTCAATCCTCTGTTCCAACAAAATAAGTTCCTTTTGCTTTGTGGTAGATAACGTAAATGCTACCTTTGTTTCCTGCATGGCTCCCACCCTAATTTGGGGCCCCCTTCTGACTTGAGGACTCCGAGGCTGCCTCTTCTCTCCTTCTACCATTCCATACACTCTGCTACCAGCTATGCCTCCAGCCCAGCAAAACAACTGCTCCTTTTCAATCAGATTTGCTTTGCCTCCAGTCTCCCTGGGACTTCTCAACATTTCATTTCAAAGTTTTAAACCCCCCTATTTAGGAGGTCTACTTGACCTCCTAATTCTATTCTTGAATTCTAGTTCTTTTTATATTTTTTGTAATTGCCCCCAATATTAACAAGCTATTCAACCTGAAACCAAAGTAACTGCAGTAGCTGGAAATGGACTGTGTTAGTCAGGAGTTGGAGGCTGTATGTGACAGAAACACTCAACAGTTTAACTAGAAGATATGTAGTGACCCCCATAGTCAGGAAATCCAGAGGTGCATCAGGCTTTAGTACAACTGGATGCAGGCCTCAAAGAATTGCTCTTTCTACCCCGCCCGCTTTGCATTTTGGCCTCATTTTCTTCTACTGCAGGCAGATTTTCTCCAGTTGGTCAAGGAATATGGTGACCAACGGCCTCCTGGTAATATAACCACCAAAGGTAAGAGGAAGTCTTTCCTGGCCACTCCATCAGGAGAGCCCTGGAGAGAACACTGTCTGGTCCACCTTTGGCAAATGCCTGTTGTTGAAGCCATTTCTGAGGCTCGAGAAACAGGTTCCATTTGGTCAGAGCTAGGCCTCCTTGTGGGTCGAAGTGGAGGAACGTCACGGCACTGGGATCCGGGCACTAGCTTATGTAATGTCCAGAAGGGGCTTGGGCAAGCCTGCTAGGTAAACAGTTCTGTAGTCATCACCCTATGCTGTAGTGACGCTGAAGTCCAATGCACATATGGCACTTAAAGGGAGCTCAGGGTTGGGGGCTGACCCATTGCATCCCTTTCCATTTCTATGCAATTTAGCCAGCATGTCTTGAGCACCCACCTTAGGCCCCCACACTGGGCCAGGCACACAGAGATGACAAAAGAATGAGTAACACATTCTCTGCCCTCAGGGAGTCTGTACATTAGGAGGGCTCTTTGTAAATGACAGGGATTGATCAATTTACATGCCTCCCCTTGATGCTAACCAAGACAAAGGAGAAATAGCCCCCAGTGTTAATACTCTGTCTCTTGAATTGAGTTATTTTTCCAAGGCAATAAAATTTGAAGATTGCAATTAGTTAACCATTATGAAGACAAATCTTCAAATATTTCTCTCACTGCGGTGACATTTAAAATGCTTCCTGCTCTACCAAACAGTCAATTGGATTTTTTCCATCTTCTTATCATGGCTAATTACTAAGCAATTGGTTGAATTCTCTTTTGTTACCACATAATTACTAAGCTGACCGAAACAACTGCCTTGACCTTTTCTCAGCCTGCTCATTTTGGTCACCTGAAGGGCAGATTTGGGGTAGAAATGTTCTTATTTGGGTAATCTTTTCTGCAAACGATCAATCTGGCTGCTTAATGCAGCGATTAGGAGCGAGGTTCCGATGGCCATAGAGGCTTCTGTGTTCCTCAGGGAAAGTTTCTTAGCGCATCTAGCCGTCAGTTTCCTTCTCTGTAATATGGAGAGGAGAAGAGTGCTTACTTCATACAGTTTAGGGGAGGATCATGAGTGTTTGGCACTACTGGGACATAATAAGATTGTGAGAAATCACAGTTGTGTACCTTTCATCTGAGCTGCTGCTAATGCACACTTATGGGGACTTGGTCAAAGTTTTTAACCTCTCCAGGCCTCAGTTTCCCCACCTGTAAGTGGGCATAATAAAGCCACCCACTGCATAGGGTTTATTTGATGACAAAAGGAGAAAGTAAACTCATAAAGGAGATGGTAAAGACCCTGAAGCCCTGAGCCCAACCCCAGTGGGCCCTGAGCACCTGGTCACGTTGTATTATTCTTCACGGCACCTGGCACAGCTCTGGCCGCCTAGTGACAGCCTTCCTCTCCCTCCCCTGCTCCCACAGATCACCCAGACGCTGCTACAACCTCGGGAATAGTGCTTTGCCAGTGCGAGAGTGGCCGCTCCCTTTGTGTTCACAGTATTTGCTCCTCCATCCTCTTGTGCTCACACTCAGCAGGTGACTGCTGAGTGCCTACTGCATGCCGGGACTGTGCGGTGGAGCCAGCCCTGCTGAGAGAGCAGGGCCAGGCGTGGAATGAAGGGTTTTCCTCCCTTGGGCTCTTTAGAGTTATGACCTTTGGAAGAATTGCACAACGTGATCCCCGTGCTTTTTCAACATTTTCAGTTACGATCACAAGATGAAATCTTGTAATTGGTGTTTTGTGTGATTCCCACCTCTCTCCCCACAAAGAAGGGGCATCACATGCTGAGAACGGTAAATTTTCCCAGAGCTGCATCCACAGAAGAGATGTAAAAGAAGCCCCTCGTAGGCTCCACGTTTTCATGGTTAATTATATGAAAGGAAATTTGGTTATTACGTTTACTGCCTTCAAGGTACCTTGAAATGTGTGACTGGGGGGTGTTTGGTGTGTCACCCAAGCCTCCCCGAGGCTGTGGATTTTCCACACTCTTGAGGGAAAGGTACCCACATTTTCATCTCTGAGTAATCCAAAATGCATAGCACAGGTGCCTGGAAAAGTGGCCAGGTGTATGCGTAGGATTCAGTTAGATGCTTTCCCCCAGGTGAACCTGCCCTTAGGTGAGGCAGGGGGTGCTAAACTGAGAACTGTATCAGACCCAGGAAAAAACATATCTAAAAGATGAAAGTTTGATTTTCTTTGCAGAGTTAGTGGGCATGTTTTCCCCCCAAAACTACAGAAACTTTTCTCTGAAAGAGAAGAGTGTGTTTGTGCTTTGGGCTAGGAGCTTCTTGCCTAGATGGAGGCCATCCGGAAGGGGGGCGGGGTAGGTAGAATGGACGTGTCATTGGGTCATTCCTGGCAGCCTGGCTCACCCGAGCTCAAGTGTGTCCATGCTGACAGGAGTGTTGTGCATGGGAGAATCGCCAGCACCCAGGGAAGTACGGATGCTGTGCGTGAAGAGGGTGGAAGGAGCTCCATTATCATAGCCACCTTGCTGACAGGTATTGAGTCGTCCTGGGTGCCAGCTCTTTCCCTGCATTATTCCTTTTTAATCTTCAAAGCAAGCTTCCGAGTGGGCATTGGCCCACTCTGCAGTGGAGAGTGCTGAGATTTGGAGAGACACAGAAACTTGTTCTCAGACTCACAGGTAATAAGTAGCTGAGCAAGACCTTGAACCCAGAGCTCTCTTCCTCTGCTCCTAACACTGCCTCCCAGGGATGGGGAAAGAGTTGTTTAATATTCCCTCCTCTCCTTTGTAGAGGACACCTGGGTTTTCTACAGGATGGAGGAGCACAAAACCTACATCCCCAGTGGAAGCAGGTGGGGTCTCCTGAGACTCTTTCCCACAAACTCAGAATTCCATTCATTAGTGCAGAGTGAAGTCAAAGCCAGAGAGGCTGAGGACCACTATTTCAATCACTTTGCTGATTTATTTTTTACCTGCTCTTCTCATTTAAATTACTGGCTCCTTTTCTGTCTGTCTTTCCTCAAGGAGCAGTAGTAAAAGAATTCAACCTGGCACCTGACAGCCGAGATGGGATCGACAGCTCTTCTTGGGAAATTTTCTCCAACTATTTAGTGTTCTGTTGCCTCCTTTGTGAAGCTGGGATAACAATGCCTCTTTATATTATGAAAATAAAATTTAAAACCATAGGAGAAAGTCCCTAGTAAGTCAACTGTTCTGAAGCAGACACCTAACTCATCAATACCTCCCTCCCTTTTATCCATTCCTCCATGATATGAGGAGGGAAAGTCAAGCAATTCCACCAGAAGATCTGCCATTCACACAGGGGATGTTTTATCCCTGGGTCCCAGTCACTCTCCACCTTACAAGCCTCAAGGACAACTGGTCCCAGTTGAGAGTATGAGGACCTGTTGTTCAAAATAAAAGATGTTGGCACAGCCCAGGTGTGGCCTTGGGACTGTCCCTCCTTTGGCTGCAGCCCTGCTGGGGACACACAGAGGTTCGAGGACCCCTGGCGTGGCCGCAGGGGACTCCTCTGTCCTCTGTCCTGGGTCCTCAGAACGAGAACCTCTGCTTTGAGGACTCAGAAGGTGAGGCTGGTTATGCTTGCTGCTAGAAGCCCAGATACAGCATCGTTTTAAGAGCAAAATGCCTGCACAGAAGGAAGAGAGCATATTGTTTTCCTACTTCTCCATGAACGCTTTACTTCCATTAGAGAAAAAAAAGAGGAAACCCGAGTAGGAAGGATAGAACCTAAGTGGAACTGTATCAGCATCTCCAAGCTGGCATTGGCTGTCCCAACAGGTGATGCAAATGGCTCGCCTCCCATTCCAGCCCATCTTCTATGATCACAGCTGTTTCCACTGCCAAAATGAGAAGGCCAATTTGTTCCTTTCTCTTTCTTGGGTAAAAAGAAAATGACTTAACTAGATCATTTTGCTTTAGGATGGAAAGCAGTTATGAAAAAAAGTTTTAGTAGCAAATAGCTGTCCCAAGTAGGTGAAATAGGAATGTGTTCCCTGCCTTCCCTGATTGCTAGGAGGACCCCATGGGAACAGGTGGATGGTCCGGGTGGATATTACAGCCATTGTCATTTCCAGGAGACATGATTGCTACATTATCCGCCATCCTCAAACCTCCCTTCCCTACTTTGACATCTAAACTCATAACAAAATGAAATTGTAAAGCTAACAGTAATATTTTTCTCAGATAGGTAAAAATATGGGAAAGAATACCCTACTATGAGTAACTGTAAGAATATTCTTTCTCTTTGAGTAGCCCCACTTCTGGGAATTTATCCTAAAGAAATAATCAAAATGCAGAAAATTTTCTTCTTCTTTTTTTTTTTTTTTTGCAAAAGGATGTATTTGGTCATTTTATTCACAATATTCATCATTGAAAACAGCCAAATGTCCATCATTATCGAAATGATTAAGTTAAATAATGATATACATATTTTAAATACCAGTCAGTCATTTAAAAGGAGTTGATAATGACATGGAAAATACTCATAATATGTAAAGTATGTATTTATATAGGATATATTTATACCTTGATTTAATTCCTGTCAAAATCCCAGTAAACATAGATAAGCTGACTAAGATTTATATGGAAAGACACAGGCCCCAGGAGAGCTAAACAATCTTGAGCAAAGAAGAATAGAATGGGAAGAAGGCTCTGGCCAAGTTAAGGCTTACCGTATCACGACAGGAGTCGAGAAAGTGTGATATTGGTGGAGGGACAGACACACAGATCAGAGGAACAAAATAGAGGACCTGGAATCAGACCCACAATATGCCCATCCGATTTCTAATAAGAGTGCCAAGGCAATTCAGCGGATAGTTCTAGCAGCCATTGGCGCTGGAGCAATTTGATATCCATAGACCAAAAACTGAACTTCTACCTAAATCTCACACCTCATACAAAAATTAACTCAAAATGAATCATGGATGTACATATAAAACATAGATCTCTACACTTTTAGGGGAAAAACACAGCAAATAGTTTTAGGAATCTAGGGCCAGGCAAAGAGTTCTTAAATTTGACACCAAGAGCACGATCCATAAAAGGGAAATTTGATAAATTGGACCTTATGCAAATTTAAAACATTTGCTGTGTGAAAATTCTAAGGGGATGAAAGACAAGCTAGAGACTGGGATAAAATATTTACAAACCACATATGTGACAAAGGAATAGTATCAGAATATATAAAGAACTCTCAAAACTTAGCAGCAAAAAAGTGAAAATAAAAACCACACACAATCCAATTAGAAAATATACAAAAGCCATGAGCAGACATTTCACCAAAGAGGATATACCAATGGCAAATAAGCACATGAAAAGATGGTCAATACCATTAGTCATCAGGGAAATACAAACTAAAACCAAAATGAGATGTCTGTACACACCTATTAGAATGGATAAAAAAACAAACAAACAAACAAAAACAGTACCACCAAATGCTGGCCATGATGCAGAGAAACTGGGTCACTCAAATGTTGCTGGTAGGAATGTACAATGGTCTAGCCACTCTGGAAAACAGTTTGGCAGTTTCTTGTGAAACTAAATATCCACATACCCAGCAGTTGCACTCTTGGGTGTTTATCCCAAAGATATGGAAACTTATGTTCATATAAAAACTGTATATGAGTGTTCATAGAAGCTTTATCCATAATTGCCAAAAAACTGGAAAGAGGCGGATGATTAAATAAACCATGGTGCATCTGTACCATGGAATACTTCTCAGGAATAAAATGAGAGAATTACTGATACACACATCAAGTCCAGGGCATGATGCAGAGTGAAAAAAATAATCCCAAGAGGCTTCCTACTGTACAGTTCCATTTATATGACATTTCTGAAATGACAAAATTATAGCAATGGAGAACAGATTAGTGATTGCCAGGACTTAGGGATGTGGGGGAGGAGGGGGCATATGGGACGGAGATGGGTGTGGCTATAGAAGGACAACATGGGGCTTTCTTATGGCAGTGGAAATGTTTTGTAGTTTGATGGTGGGAAGGATGCGTGGTCCTATGCATGTGATGAAATTGCCTGGAACTAAATACACACATGTGAGTCAAGTAAAAGGGAAAATCTGAATAAGGCCATGGGTTGCATCAATATCAATATCCTGGCTGGGAGATCGTACTATGGTTTTCCAAGATGTTGCCAAAAGGGATAACTCATAAAGGGTATCTCTTACAACTGCATGTCAGTCTGCAACTATCTGAAAATAGAAGGTTTTTAAAAAAATCTGTATGCAGTTTCATAGCTCTGTAAAACAAAAGCTACACGTTTAGAAGACTGGCAGGGCATCATCAACCGGTTACAACGGCCATCACTATGAAGTGGGACATCCAGTGCCTTGCTTGTCTACCTTTTATTTTGGTTTGTTTTCCAGATTTTTCCTAGTGAGCATTTTTTAATAATATAAAAGGGGAAAAAAAGCAAACCTGATTTTTAAAAAATGAAAAACAAACAAAACCTTCATTGGCAAGTACGATTCCCAGGACTATTCTTCGTTTATTCTGAAAATTTCATTCCTTCCTCTCCTATACTGCTGTGTGTAAAGGCAACAAACACACTCAAAATTATGGCCTATTCAAGAGTAAATAAGTTGAGGATCAGTGGTTAAAGCTTAACATTGACAATTTGCAGCTAAAGATGCAAAGAACTGTCAGTAGCCATGACAGACATCTGACCTGGGTGGGCTGTGAAGTTAGACGCCTGCTTGTGGCTTCTATTTGTGATTCATGGCCCAAGCCTAAGGTAGAGGTAGGAGGAGCCTCCTGATGGATGTTTTAAAAGAGTAGTGTCTTAGCAACAATCACAGCAAAGGAACTGTTTAGCAACCTACTGCACCCTCGCCATCCTACTATGATCTCCCATTTTTATGAAGACATAATTTGAAGAACCAAAACATATTCATGGTAGTGATGGGGAATGATTACAGAGCCTGTTGTGTGGCAACAAGGCTCAGCAGCCTATAAACGATTCAGCTCCAGCTTCCCCTTAGGAGAGGCATGCAACCAGTATTAATATTTTAGAAATACCAGAAGGTAGAAGAGGAGCCATCATTCAGCCCTAGCACCTCCATGGTACTAAAATTAAGTAATGGATTTTTTTAAGACAGAATTGCTAGAGTTGTGGAACTATAAAAAATATTCTTCTCTTGGGGATGTTGCATTTTTTTGCTTTTATCTTTTCGTCTCCTCTTGAGAACATTTTGATTTACCTCTATGATAAGCTTATAACAACTAGGGAGCTTGAGGCAGGCGGAGTGCGCTAGGCTGGGAGGGTGGGGTAATGGCAGCTGACAAATGAGCAGAAGAAAGATGTTGAGCTTCAAATCAGAAAGCACCGGGAATGGGCAGGTGTTTGTTTCTCGCTGTGTAGCATGTCAATCTGCACAGAGGGGTAGAGCCCCGGGCCCTGCACCCGCTCTGCCCGCACGGCCGTGGGCCCTGCTCGGCTGTCACCCTGCAAAGGAGGCCCAGCCATCGCCTTTCGCCAGGTCTTGAATAATCCAGGCAAAGCTTGTACAAACCAGTCCTGCTCCTTGAGGAGGCATCAGGTTGAGCTCCAAGGAACTGAGCAGCCAGGGCTTGACATCAGAGTTCTGGTCTGAGTCACATGGTTCTGGAAGTTTCCATCCCTCACTCTGCACCTGAACTGACTGTGTGACTCAGTTGGACAAATGACTATCTCACTGAGTCTCACTTTTTCCACCTGTGAAGTGGAAATAATAGTCACTATCAGGTTAAATGCCTGGCATTTTATAAAAGCTCAGTGAAAGCTAATTATTACCTAGGATATGACTCTAAGATTTAAAAAATATCCTCTTAACTATAAAATTACTCTCCCTGGCTTATCTATTCTATTGCTGATGTCCTGGGACGGTAACAGCATTTATTGGGTGCTTCCTGTGTGCCACTCACGGGCCAGGATACAAATGACCCAGAACCCATGTTAAGCCATTCGGTCAGAGGGGTAGGAATGGTGGACATTGCTCAGCACCTGGGAGATGAAGGAGACTCCTTGTCCAGCTGATGTAGGAAGTGGCTGAGCTGGGATCAAACAGAAGCACCTCCTTCTTCGCGTGCAGCTGGTGCAGCACACGTTTAGGACAACTCCAAGTTTCAGCCTCGAGGAATCTCAGCGACTAGGGGTCAGAAAGGACTTTGGCGTCTATCTGGTGTTCGTCGCCTCTACAGCGTCTGTACCAGATGGCGGTGCGAGCCTGGACACTGCGGCCGCAGGCGTCATCTCCCCTGCAAGGCAGCTGGTGCCATCTAGCTAACTCTGAAATGTCGGAAATTTTGCCTTCTATGGAACTTGAATCTATTCTGCTTCATATCTTGCATCGATTGGCTTTTATGAAACAAAACAAAATGAAGCCGATCTCTGCTTCTGCAGGTAATGCGCCAAAACTATTCCTTCAAACCCATCTTTCTTTCTTTTGAATTTAGAGACATTGTAGTTTTTACAGGAAAATCATGCAGAAAATGAAGAGTTCCCATGGAGCCCACCCTTATTATCATCACCTGCAGTAGTGTGGTATGTTTGTTACAACTGAAGAGAGAATGTTTGGATAATGGCACAGCAGACCACCTCACTGTCTCTCTCAAGTGTGCTCTCCTTTCTCGGTATAGAAAGTACTAGTGAACATGAAACTGTTCAGGAATAACTAGCCATATAGCAGTTATTGGGCAGTTGTGTTTTCCGTGGTTGTTTTGCTTTGGGGGTGGGGATAGTTATCATAACTTGAGAGGAACCTGGACCCCGTCCATGTACCCCCCAAGGGATTTTCATTGATTATGCATCTTCTGAAATGCTTTGCCAAAGCCTTTCTGGAATCACAGCTGGTGATTCCAGCTGGTGTCTTGTTGGGTTTTCCTTGGAAAAGCCATGTTTTGGGCAGCCATAAGCTTCAGGGGAAGAAAGACTCTTGCCCAGGTTGATCTCAGTGTACCTGTTGGCCTGCTAATTTCCAGGGAGCAAGCTGCTCTTTTCTTAAAAATGTGTTTGTCTTGCCGGGATTGTTTAATTATATAAAGATCACTCAAGACAACTCTATTAGGAGGATACCAGAGTATCTCTCAGAACTCTAGCCCAGGAAGCAGAGTCGGTGCTTACAAGGAACTGACAAGTCATTCTGAAACCAGGGTAGCAAAGCAGGTTACTGCATTTATGCACTCATCTTCTTTCCTTTAAGACCAGATGGTCCCTCGTTTCTGGTTCTCTTTACATAGCGTCTTTATTTATTCAAAAAGTATTTGAATCATACCATATGTAATACTTTGTGTCTGGTTTCTTTTGCTTAGCATAATGTTTTTTAATTATTATAGTTTTTTTAATTAGAGAAGTTGTAGGTTTACATAAGTCATGTAAAAATACAAAATGTAAACATAAATAAATCTATAGAGACAGGCGTAGATTAGTGGTTATACAGGGCTGGGGAAGGATAGAGGGATTGAGAGGTGACTGCTAAGGGGTATGAGGTTTTTCTTTAGGGATTAATGAAAATGTCCTAAAGTGGATTGTGGAGATGAATGCGCAAGTCTGTGATTGTACTGAGAGACTTGATTGTTCACTTTGGATGGATTGTATGGTGTCTGAATATATCTCAGTCAAGCTGTTAAAACAACAGTATTTGAATATCTATTACGGACGATCCAAGTCCACAGCAGTGAACAAAACCAGAGGCTCTGCTAACATGGACCTTATATTTTAGTGGTAAATACAGACAACAAACATAGATGCCAGGTGATGGCAGGCTCTTTGAAGAAAACTAATATAGGGTAACGGACATGCAAAGTGATGTTGGAAGGGAAGTCACTACTTTTTAATAAATGACCAAGGACAGAGTAGAACAGGTGGGCAATGATAGAATAGGAAATACAGATCTCCATTTGGTAAGAGCATGGCAAACCAAGCCATTGGCCAGACGCCATTGGGAAAGGAGCCAAGAGGTTTTATATAGGAGCCTAATTTGGAAATCAAGGCTGATGCATGAGATTAAGTAGCTTGCTGAGGATTATGGGCCAGTTGCCGAGTGACAGCATATATGCTTGCATCTAAACTGCCTCCATATACACACAAGAATCAATTACTCTGCCATTCCGTATTCGCTGTAGGCTGGTTTTCTTTCCAGAGGTCTTTACTTATGGCCCAGAAGGATGTCCTCAAAATGGTAGACTCAATCTTCAATCTGGTAAGACTTTAAAAATCCACAGCCCTCCACTAACTGACCCAGTGTCTCCCTGCCCCAATCCCAGGTTTCTGAAAGAGAGATTTGATTGGTCAGGGTCACCTTTGGGACAGGAGCCTTCTGGAGCAGAAGAGGGTAAGGCCAGGGCTGAATTGGAGGTAGATGCAAGCATGGCACCTTGGGGGAAATGGCAGGAAAAGAGGATGGGGAGGGGGTGATGTGTGGGGACACAACCAAAGTTGAGGCTGAAGACAGAGGCAAGGCAGGGAACAGATGAGAAAGAGCCTTGCATACTTCACTGAGGGAGCCTGAATTTTCTCTAGAATTGATGGAGGAGAGGAGAACCTTGAAATAATTTAATCAGAATATAAACCCATTGTGAGAGAGAACAGCTGACTCAGGGAATGGGAATAAGGAATTTCAAAGTCATGCACGTCCTTCTAGTGATGGTGCAGAGAAGGCAGAATAGAATGTCAGACTTTCAAAGGAAAATTTTTTTTATTTTTGACACTGCTTGTGATTCCAGACATTGGATTTAACATTAAAATTTGCCCTGAATTATAAGAATAATAAGAATAAGTATTGCAACTCGCAGTGAAAGGGCAGCTAATGAGCATTTCCTGGGAGAAATTGTTCGGTTGTTCATGTTTATTACTTCCAAATGGGAATAGCTCCAGGTTCATAACGCTGATTTTGTTACACTGCTTTCTCTGAACTGTGGTTCAGATGAGTACATAAATATTTGATTTAACATTTCTCCAGGAACTGTAAAAATCTGAACTGATGGAACGGCAAAGAAGTAAAGTTTGGCAAGGTAGTAAGAGATTAAGTATGTATATTTCAACAGTGCCAATGGGCATGATTAATTTATTGTCCTTTTAGATGGCAGAATGCATGCAGAATTATGCCATTACTATGACAAAGCTTGGGGAGAGTGAGAAGTTAAAGATGTTTCTGCCAGTAATTTGATGTACAGAGGGAACAAGTGACCCATTGGATACAGATAAATCTGGGAATCAAGACTTCTAAGTGCCTAATCCTGGCTCCGCCGCAGACGGAGGCCTGGATGGACATTTCTGGCCTCAGCCTTAAAGGAGTGACCATGTCCCAGTGAGTCCAGACCGGGAGACCTCCATCAGCGCCAAGCTCGGGCACCTTATGATTCAGCTCCTGTGTGCACTCCGAGCCAAGCTCTGAGCACACGTCCCTTACTTGGCATCATGGAGTAGGGAATGAGGGCATGAGTCTGGACACTTTGGTTCAAACCCAAAGTCATTACCTAGCTGTCTTTGGCAAGGTTTCTTGGACTCAGTTTCTTCCTCTGTAAAGTAGAGATTAATATCAACATTTACACCACGGAATTGTTGTAAAGATTAAATGAAATAATGTATGCAAAATGCTTAAAAGAGTGTTGGCCCAGTTTCTGTTCAGTAACGGTAGCCTCTCATCACCATCATCATCATCATGCTCACCACCGCCAGGCAATAGGCATAAAGATAATTACCTTAAATTATTGAGCTCCTTTATATACCTAAGATGTATTACATACCTCTCAGATCATTTCCTCATCATAATTCTTTTATAATAGGTATTATTTCCCCCATTTTTCATGGAATGGTAATGAGGCTTAAGGCGGACACACAACTCCCCTTAAGTTCACATTGTTTGTGAACTGAACTGCACGTGCATCTTTACCTGTCTCAACCCTGTTCTCCTAAAGTCTCTGTGTATTGGTCAGGATAGGCAAGGTTTTGCTGTGGTGATAAGCAATCCCAAATTCCAGTGGGTCAAAGTCATGAAAGTTTCATTGGTAAGCTCTGTGCCCATCAAGGGTTAGACCGGGCTCTGCTCATCACTGCCGTCCTTCTTTCTTGGGGCCCCGGGTTGATGGAGCAGCCACTGTTTGGAACATTGCTGGTCACCATGGTGAAGACAGAGAGAACCTGGCAAAACATACTCTCACTCTTAGAGCTTTTTCCTGGAAGTGGCTGAAGTGCCACAAGTCATTTTCACTCACACACTTCACTGCTAAAGCAAGTCACATGGCCACACCCAACTTCAAGTGGCAGGGGAAGTGCAGTCCTACAATGTGCCCACAGGGGAGGAGGTGGAACATTTAGGCATAACCTCACTGTCTACTCCTTGCTATCATAAATCGGATTCATGAACAGAAAAGACAGCAGGTGTAGACCTAGTTATCACCAGAGATGTCAGGGAGAATCTTGATTTGCAGTAGAACAACTAGAGGCAAATGGAAGGAAGATATTTTGAAGGGACCCAGTGCTTAGGAGGGCGAGACTCCAGCAATGCAGCTGAAGAGCCCAGCAATGCAGGAAGTGCTGCACAAGGATCCCTTGTCATTCTCCTGGTCAGCAAAGAGATGCAAAATCGTGATCCTAATTGACAATGAACGGACTTTGGGCCCAGATAAGTAAAGTACTGTGATCAAATGACCCAAAAGTAACTTCCTGTTTGTCTGATATGCTATAGCATCTTTCAATATAGTTCTCATGTTGCATTCTATAGGTTTCATATAGTGCATTAAACTGTCAGCCCTCAAAGGCCATGAGTACCCTGGCGATAAATATTTTGAATGGAAGAAATGAAGGGGGAGGGGACACTATGTTAGAGGAAATTGTGCTTTAAAAAGGAAAGATCTTATTAAAAGTCACTGAAGAGAATTTGACCATCAGGCTGAGTGAATGGTGGGGCAAGTTAGGTATATATTATTAACAAACGTAGACTGAGCTCCTGCAGCGAAAACAGCATTGGGCCAGTTCCATATTTATAAACAGTGCAGGGGAAAGACACCTATGAAAGGGGACTCACACATGCCACAAGACCTTCTTGACCCAGGAGGAGTGTGTTTGGCAGCCCTTCCCTTCTCTCCCCTCTGCCTCTTAACACCCTAACCTTCTCTCCAAGAGCAGACTCAGGTAAGGGCGTCCCATGGGGCCTCCCCCAGCTCCGCTGTTTCATACCGGTCACCTCCTCTGACAGTGTCTCTCTCCCATGCGGTGGGACCACGGCACCCCATGCCCAGCCCAGGTGCTGCCCGTGCTCCAGAGGTGCCCAATGGTCCTGTCTCCTTGGGGCAACAGCAAGATGCCTTCTTTCATTTGACAGATGAGTTTGAGCAACTACTTTGTGCCAGGATCTGGGTTTAGGTCCGTGGTACAATAATGAATAAAATCATATCCCCCACGGAGCTGATGGTCTGCTCAGAAAAATGGACATTAAACCACAAAATTTAGGTAAAACGTCAGTAGTAAAGTGTGGTGAGGGAGAAGGAAAAGGTACTGTAGCATATTCTGGGGGAGTTTGACTTTGGTCCACCCTGGAAACTGAAGACCACGGAGCCTAGTTCTGACAGTTCACGAAGGAGACGTGCCCTTCTGTAGGCACCCAAAACACGGCAGTTTAAATACGTGAAAGGGGCACTTGATAAAAACCAGTCACACTTTCAGGATCTGATAGATCTAGTAGTCAAAGCAAAGGCCTGGAGCGTCTAATACAACCAATAAACATCATTTGAGAGCAACGGCTCCGGAGCCATGTACCCTACAAGGATGGAATACTCATTCTTTCCATGTGCCCATGGAATATTTTGTAAAGATGATGTTGCCCGTGGCCACTAATATTTTTTTAACCCTCAAAAGTAGAGGGTTATTATATGGTGAAGTAGAAGTAAGTAATTAAAACAACTGTGAAGACTTGGAAATCCCAAAGTCCTGTTTCAAAAAAAAAGCCTCCAGCGCAGAGAAAATAACCAAAAATTATAAACTACCAGTAAACAGTGTAAAAAAAAAACAAAAGCAATATTGACTCCTATAGAAGTTAGCTTAAGCTAAAGCTGGGCTTAGTCGTAATCATAAATGTCTGTTATAAAAGAATAACTGAAACAAACGTTAGACCTTTGTCTCATGGGTGGGGTAGGAGAAGGCTGGTAGCATCAAATATCCCCGCATCTTGTGTTGACTTTTTCTCCTCCCCAAGTGCAGTATCCTGCCCTTAGGCTTAACAGCTTCCATGGGACGATGGAAACCAGATTTCACCCCGGTGAGCACAGCAGGCCCGGCTTGCATGAGAACCCCGCACCTGTGCAGTGGGTCTCTAGACGCGGCCCCTCCTCTGAGGCCACAGCGCGCTTCGGCCTTTCTCTGCCCTTAGCCCTGGGTTGTCCTTCGTTCCCTTTGTTAATTCATGACCTAGAGGTGAAAGTAGGTGAGCAGCACTGGGGGTGAGAAAGGGGCATGGAGGTGCCAGCTGCCCAGACTGCTCAGCAGCTAAGTGTCTTCGAATTCAGAGGACTGAGCCACAGTTGAGAATGAACTAATACCTACTGATCACCCTAGAGAAACAGTCTAATGATAAACACAAATGTTTTTATTAACCACAAAGGCAGTGTCTTTTTTTTTTCCTGTTTGGCATAGATTAGGAAACATCTTCTAAATTAGCACTTTCATCAAGTTCAAATAACTCCTCTTGCATGTTTAATAAAGGCTCATTTTTTTTTAAATGAAAATGTTGTAAGAATGAAGGAAAAAGTTCATCCCACCTTCATTATCTAAAGATATGTTTTATTCCCACTGGTAAACTTTTTTTCCGGAGGGGGAAAGGTCTAATGATTTGCTCGTTTTATATTCCTTTGATCATGTTGAATGGATAGTCTTCTATCCGATGAAAAGAAGTGTCTCCTAACTTTCTATGAGGGGGAATTAGAGGCGCCAGTCTAGTTGGGTGTGAGGTGGAAGGAAAGCCTTTGTGCCCAGCGAGCACAGTGTTTACTTAAATGTAGGTCCTTTGTACAAGGGGACCCAGTACAGATTGTAAAGGCAGGGAGGGGGCGAGTCCCTCAGATACTCCTAGGCATTTCCTCCGCCTGCAAAGTTAACTTTGGGGTTTGGTAGAAAGAAATGGAAAGGTATTGATGTTGTCCAGGTAAAGTGACCATGTTAAAAAAAAAAAAAAAAGAACAACAGAGCTTATTTTTATTTTTAATATGTGAGTTTATGAAGCATTTTATGATCTTATAACAACATACAAATAAAGAAGTTGCTCTTCTCCACTCGAAGCTTTAACCAAGTGTCTTCTATGTTTTAGCCCAGGAACTGTGAAAAGGAATAACAAATAAATGACTGGAGGGACAGTTACCAGTAACAAAGCCGCAGTCTGCTCTGCTTCAGGAAACCTCGCTGGTGGGTGGGCTAGAGCCCGAGGGGGATGTGGTCAAGTGGGGGAGGACAACGGGTCAGGAGAGCGTCAACAAGGTGCGTGTCCCTGACTCTGAGTCCAGGAAGGTGGGGAAGGGTCCTCCAGCAGACGGGGGGTGGGGTGGGGGCGGGAGACCAGGACGTGGGTCCTGGAGAAACCAGGCAGAGTTCAGAAGGCCTGTAGCTCGCGAGTGGCCGGGGCACAAGTGGCCCCTGGGACTCACACCTGACGGCGATAGACGCCATTGAGAGAACTTAGGCAGAGTTCTGTCATGCTCAGATTTGGGTATAGATTTAGAATTGGTTGCAACCGGGAAAGGATCTGGGAAGAGATAAAATCAGGGTATGGAGGCCAGCTAGGAGACTGGGAATAATTTACTTACTCATTACACACATATTTATTGAAAACCTACCGTGTACCAGGCACCGCTCTAGGTCTTGAGAACTGAACAGGCAAAAATTCCTAAGGAAGTGCTGAGAGAAGGAGATAATGGGGCAGAGTAATACTTAGACAGTATGATGACAATTCACAGTAATGATGACACACAGAAGTTGGCGATGTCATCGATACATCAAATACATTCCCCATAGAAAAATTTAAAAATAACTGATAGTATAATTAAGGAAAATCTGAACTCTGAGGAAAGACCAAAATGTAAAGATATTAGTAGAAAACTCTGGGAAAATCTAAATATATAAAATCTGGAGCTAATAGTAATGTAGTAGTAATAATGTCCTAGTTGTGGTGAACATGCCCTGGTTATGTAGGGTGTTTACATTAGGAGAAACTGGGTGAAAGGTTAGGGGAACTCTGCACTGTCTTTGCAACATTTCTGCAAATTTAAAATTATATGCCCCCCTCCAAAAAAAAAAAAAAAAAGTATTTACAATTTTTTTAAAAAGTCACCCACATTGGGTGGGAAAACTTGTGGAATTATTCACAGGAACAATCCTATTGATATAAAAACGTTCAAACGGCTATTACATGGGTGCACAGGTGTGTGTGTGAGGTCATGGAAAACTGCTGTAAAGAACATACAACGTGGCGTCGCTGGTTGCTTAAAGCAGAGACTGGAAGTGGGCACAGGACTCAGGTGGGAATCATAGGGGTCGTCGGCCTCTGTCTGTAACAAGTTAAATTCCGTCAGAAGGAGGCTGCATGAAGGTCCTCTGAAATCGGCTCAAGGGTCAGCACCTCGCTGCAGGCCCGTCCCCGGGAGCAGAGGGCTCCGGCCCAGCTGTGCTCACCTGCCCTCGCAGCTGGAGCTGGCGGCCCAGTCTCTCTCCCCACACGTGGGGCCGGGCCGGCGGGCTGCTTACTTGCCCTTCCTTGGGTGCTGGCACCTGGGGTCCCAGTTCTCGCTCATCATTTGCTATTTTTTCCCGCCCCAGCTCAGAGGAGCAGGGAAAAGAGCCACTGGCAAGAGCAGCGCTGAATTACTAGGAATAACCGGGCCGACCAGCTAACTGTGGAGCCTGCTCTGGGGCGTCAGAGGTGTCGCCAGCTGCTCAGGAGGAGAGCAGCACAGCAGAACTCTGGATTTCTTACATCTCATCACATGAAGCCACCACCAAAGGAGCTCAGCCTCTGCAGCTACAGCCATGGAAGAGCACGTGGGTAACTTAACAGGAGCCGTGCAGTAAGGATGGAGGGGGAACCCACACAAGTTGCGTGGAATCGTTTCCACACGTGGCTGAGGACAGCGTGGATAGCCATACATGCCTATCTCCCCATCTCAGCAAAACCGGAGTGGGTTGGGGTCCCTCTGAATCCCCACCTGGCAATCAAGCAGCCAGAGAAGCACTGGGGGGTAATGAGAATTTAACTTCTCCCTGAAGCTGACCTGAGCCAAGGCACTTGGCATATCCCTGGAAACAGCCCACTCCTATCCTCTCCAGGGCTCCGTAAAGCCTTGGGGTGCTTTCGATGCTTGTGGAGATGTCAGTCAAAAGCCTTGGGGAAAAAGAAACAAACTGCTTTACCGAGGTTCTAGAAAACAGATTTTTCAAAAGAGCTCCTGTTAAGTGTTACATCTTTAAAAGTTCTAGAAAGAAGGAAGCAAACAGACCCAGCCTCTTTTTTTTAGCAGACAGCTCCAAACGGTAGCAGTGGAATCCAGAGTCACTTCAAATGAGCCTAGTGAGGCGTCTAAAGCCAAGGTTGTAGAGCTTGGGGCTACATCAGGAGCACCTGGGGGGCTGGTTAAAGCGCTGGTTGCTGGGCCCCTTTCCCAGCGGTTCAGATTCAGGGTGCCTGAAAATTTGCACCTTTAACGAGTTCCCAGGAGACGCTGAAGCTGCTGGCCCTGGCCACGGACGTGAGACTAGCTCTTCTACAGAGAAGGAGGCCCTTGGAAGCCAGGTGCATTGTGGCCCAGGAAGTAAGGCCCTCAGTCCGGGGGTGCTGTACCTGGCCGTGGCTCTGCGTGCGTCTTCAAAGCGGCCACAGCTGGGAGGAGCAGGAGACAGGGTCAACACGTCTATTAAAACCCAGGCCCTTAAGAACGCAAAAATAGCTGAGCAGAGCAGCAGGGAGACTCCTCCTACCTTGAGGCAAAAGTCATTTAAATCCAGCAGCAAGTGCTAATTAAACAGGCTTCTTTCTCCAGGAGCCTGCTTCGGAGGGTCAAATGGCTCTAACTCTCTGAGAGCAAGTGAGGAAATGACCCAGACCTCTCCTTGGCAAGAAAAGGAAAAGTCACTCCTGGAGAATTTCAGAGTCTGGAATTGAACTTTCTGTGCCGGGCGGCACTGGGGAGATGAAGGTGTCAACGTTTGCCCTAAGAGGGGCTCTGAGGACACCGTCCACCGTGCCTCTCCTACGAGGTCTGGAGTGCTGTGCCCTCAACCTTTCAGATCAGAGAAGGCTCCTCCTCGGTCCTCTCCCCTGGCCCTGCGTGGAGCAGACAGGTGGGTTCAGAAGTCCGTGCTCGGGTAGCCTGGCTGCTCCTACCTCTTGTAGTTCTCAGAGGTTCCTTTCCTTTTAGGTTCCCATCTAGGTTTAAACGCCCCTTTGTAAAAGGTGCCTCTCGCAGATGTGCTTACGCTACGAGGAGATGAGGCTTAATGGTTCAGTCCACAACTGGGCCAAAGTGGTAAGAGGGGGATGGGGCAGAAAGAAGCTGCGTTTCCTCAGCTGCCTCTTTCCGAGTCTCTTTCCACAGCCTTTCTCTTCTCCGACCACAGGGATTCATGAGTTGTTTTTAAAAAGGAAAGCTGTTTCCTTAGGGAGTCTTTACATCATGGCCAAGATGTTTACGTCTGGAACTGTCAATCTATTACCAGCCACAATGTAATTTGTAGTGACTATTACTAATATTGCAATGATGAGCTGTGATTTGAGTTGCTTCTATGTACCAAGAACTGTACTTTATATACAGTAGCTCCTTAAATCCTCAGCAATCCTGGGAGATTAGCAGTTTTATCTCCATTTTACAGATCAGGAAATCGAGGGCCAAACAGGCCAAGGACCATGTCCAAGGTCACACATCTGGTCACTGGCAAAGCTAGGGCTGAGACACGTCTGTCTGACTAGTGGTGGTCATCGAACGGCAGGTGCTGGGATCCAATGCTAAGCAGGACAAGCTGTGGCTCCTGACCTTGTGGAGCTTCCAATAGGCTGCAGGTGGGGAGAGTGGGCCATAGAGTAAATATCTGCTTGATATCATCAAGCAAAGCAGTGATTTAAAAATGTTTCTCATCAGAAAGTATCACATACCTTATTTTTAATCTTGCTTTAGATGGATGGTATTTTATGTAAGTCTTAAAAATACAAACAGAGGTAATTTGCATTTAATCAAAACTCTCAGTGCATTTAATAGCATTTTTTTTAAGGCCAGTAAAAAGAATGTATTTGGGAAATGGGGGAAAGAACAGTTTGCTGAGAAATACGGAAATACACACCAAGATTTGGTGTGGGCCCCTTTAGACAGAGAAAGCCAATAGCATTTTAAGTCAGGGGGAAAAAAACAACAACAAACCATCACTATATGGAACTGTCATGATCTGACTTATCTGGTCCTGCCAGGTAAACCTTCCCATGAAGTTTATGCTGCCTTAAGTATCACTGCCACCTCGTGGCAGCCATTGGAATTGCAGGCTTGGTTGCAGCAGAAATGGCCTCTGGGGATTTACATGACAACATTTTCTGTTCAAGCCACTGAAGCCCTCAAGGCACGGATTACTGTGTTTTAATATGTGCCTTTTAATTCGTAAATTGGCTACAGTTAGATTAGTACCAATTTTCTTCTATATGTGTGTCCTGAAAGCCAGGAATGTCTCTTGTGTTCTTGACCTTCAATATTGTTTTGTTGGAATTAAAGTTCACAGGTATTAAAGTGACATTAAATATAGATAAATACTTGGAATAAATTTTAGAACCAACTTATACAAATAACAGCTCTTGCTTTAGTTGGAGGTGTTCAAATACCATAAAAAGAACCCAATAATTTGGCCCCTAATCGCCTCTCAATACCATCTCTCGTCAAGACCTGAAAACAACTCACAGTTCTGGAATTTTTTAGTCTCTCCAGGGCCTCCTTGCTTTGTGCTGTTCCCTCTGCCTGGGACTAACTTACTCTACCTTTACCTTCTGTGTCTATTCTTCAAACTGAACATCAAGGTTGCAAACTATAGGGAACTCTCCCTAAGTTAACTCAGAAATGAGAGTGCAGCATTGCAGTGTCTCTAGAGAAACAAGATTGGTTTCACCCATTAAATGAAAATAAAACTTGCCCCAAAATTGTGAGGTGTAAAGAAAACGTGTGAAGTGCTTCCTTAGGACTGTCTAGTGTCTAGAAGCAATACAGTATGACACTGCTAATATCTATATGGTACTGGAAATACCTAGAACCTCAACCAACACCTGCTTAGTACACGATTGTCAAATAAATGGTGTCCATTTCCCATTTGGTAAATGCTTACAGGGAAAAATTGTCTCATTGGAATTAAATATTATAAATGTCCAAACTTGAACTGTCCAAAGCTATTGCCCTCCTTTCTCCATTGCTGTATTTCACCCCAGGGCTGGTAATGTCCCAAGCTGTAAAGCTGCAAAGACTTGCCTATGAGGCCAACAGGTGCTCTGCAATGCTATTCCTGGTGATGCTTTAGTCAAGTATTTGGTGACTTTGGGTTGACCCCTGTGATTGTGGGATTGGTCCCTGAGGTGTGGCTCTAATGTGCTCCCTCCGTGTCTTCCAGCTGGAGTCTTAAATGTCTGCTCTGGTTTCTCTGACCAGGTAGTTGATAGTGACAGACCGGAGGGGTCCAAGTTCCGGCTCACTGGAAAGGGAGTGGATCAAGAGCCGAAAGGAATTTTCCGAATCAATGAGAACACCGGTAGCGTCTCGGTGACTCGGACCTTGGACAGAGAAACGATTGCTACTTATCAAGTGAGTACTATCCTCAGGGCTCGCTGGCCTCTGCAGAAATGTGGCTCCCAAATAACTGTCTCCTCCCCACGGAGCTCGTTATTTCCGTGCCCAGACAAACCTGGAGCTATGCGGCTTTTGGGGGCCTCTGTGGGAGGTGAAGTAGCGTGGAGCCCCGACAGGGTGATGTTGGGGCTGGGGGCCAGGAAGGGGGATTTGAGGCATCTCAGAGGAGGTGGGAACCCTTAAGGTCAGCTTTGGTGCCCCAGAGAAGAGCTTGATGATCAAGAACCCTAAGAGGTGTGAACTCGTGGACCTGATAATTCTACTTCTAGAAATCGCCCTAAGGAAAAAAAAATGAAGAATTCTGTTATCTTTTTGTACAAAGATGTCATAGCAGGACATGATCCTTAGAGTGGTAACAATTACTATATGTTCAGCAATAGGGGAGAGATTAAATTTTGGCATAACTTTGCAAGGAAGATTTCTGTAGTCACTTAAAATACTTTTGAAGAAGTTTTAGTTATATGGGGGAAGATTCCAGATATCAATGGAATCGGTCCACAAACACATATGGTATCCTTATTATGGATTAAATACTGACAAACATGATGGGTATATGTTTGTGCAAACACAGAAAAATTCAAAGTGTTAATGGTTCTTTGGGCAGTGGGACGGATTTGCCTGATGTTTCTACACTGTACTTGTATTACATTTATATGGAAAATGAATGTCTCTTTGTAAAAGGCTACCTCAGGAGCAGTCACAAGCAGGGATTGGTGTGCGCGCCAAGCCTTGGACAGGCCCAGGGTCCTAGCACTCTACTGTACTCCCCAAAATAATTCTGTTCTCACTGCCTGTGTTGTGGACCCAAGCTTCCAAGAACCTGTGCTCTTTGAGGAATGAGATGGAATTCCCAACAATTCTCAGAAAAAGTGTGTCATGCAATACACTTGCTGACCTGGAGGCCCTTTGTGTGAGCATTTCCCTGGGCTGGGGGTCAGGAGGAAATGGCTGATTTCTAGGTCTGGATTTGGGGTGTCTGGTTTTCTTGCTCAAAACATCATCTTAGAGTACCCTGGAACCACTTTGAAAATGCCTCTCTCCTCCACACCCCACCCACCAAACAATCTGCATTCTTTTCTGCAGGCAGGGGTGAAGGGACATTGCATTGTAAAGTCTGGTGCTCTGGCTAGGAAGCAGATAATCTGGATTCTAGTCTCCTGAGACCACTAGCTGTTGACTTTGGGAAGAACATGTAAGCGCTTGTCCTCAGAATCCCCATCCAATCTGTGTGAGTAATACTTGCCTACCTACCCAAGGGAATTGCTGTGGGCTGCACAGAGGGGTAGATGGAATGACTACGGCATGGGGCAGGGTGACAGGTGGTGGATTCCCCAGCCACCAGCAGAGTCCATCCTGAGCAGTGTGCCAGAAGGTTCTGGGAGAATGAGGGTGCCCCACAGGCCACTCCCCTGGAAGCCTTGCCAAAGGGCACAAGCTGTGAGCAGCTGCAGGGGTACCATCTGCTAGCAAACATCAAAGGGTGAGCAGTGAGGTCTCATTGCCCACCAAAGAAGGTATCTGGTTGTTATCGAAATTGATCTTTGGTGCCCTCAGAAATTTCCAGGTTGAGCTGACCTTGACAGTAGCTGGGGGAGGCTTGGCTGCTGCTGTAGGAAAAGGTGGCAGCAGCCTCAGGTAGATGCTCCCTTCTCTGCATGTCCATCATGGGACTCTTCATTACAGTTCAGAGCCAAGGAACTAAGGATACCATCAATTTCACAATTGCATTGCACAGTGAATAGAAAGAGCTATGAGTCAGAAAATGATAGCTGAAGTCTCACTTTTGCTGCTTGCTAAGCTGTGTGATCTTGGACCACTCACTGAACCTCTCTGACCTTGTGCTTCTCAAACTGGGGGTGGAAATAGTACCTCCAAGGATTGTAAAAGATGAAAATTATTTTTGCAGAACATTTAGTACAATGCCCAGCCCTAGCAAGCCTCAATAGGTCACAACTGCTCTTGATTTTTTTTTTCTCTAAACATTTTAAATGTTTTTAGTTCTAGAAGTTAACATCAGTTTCCTATTTTCAATTATGAGAAAGTTGGAATCTACCATAGACTTGTGGTTTTTCTTTCTTTTCTGCCATTAACCAAACACCATAGCAATTGTTGCCTCTCTCTTAGGTATCAGAGAAAGATTCCTGGATGAGGCTGGGTTTTAGGAGCTCCCGGGGGGACAGAAGATACTTGACCTAAAGAACAAAGGAGGGGAGGTCTACTTGGAAGTGTCTGTAGCCTGGAAACGGGACTGGGATGCATCAGAGAAAACAGAAAACATTGGTTGCCAGGAGTGAGAACTGGTGAATGACAGGCTGAAAGATGCCTTGGCTGGGTGTGTCTCCAGAGGAGTCCTTATAAGACAGGGGTTCTTAAGCCTTTTTGTTCCACGGACCCCTTTGCCAGGCAGGTGAAAACCATGGACCCTTACTAAGTGCACACTATACTGTGCATTATTTAATAAATATGTCACACCTGCACCAACACGTCCCCACAAGAACAATGTTTTTAATTTTCAAATCAAGCTCATGGACCCCCTGAAATCTTTCCATGGACTCCTTGGGGGTCCGTGGGCCTCTGGTTAAGAACCCCTCTTCTAAGATGAGCAAGTCTTTGGATGCATCAATGGCTGTTAGATACTATCTGAACTTGCAGGATCTAGAACCAGGGCTACAGTGGCCAAAGAGTCGCCCTGTTGAGAGAGTCTCCTGGGCTCCGTGAACCAGGGTGGACGTCCTCCTTAGATGGCAATGGCCTCGACCTCCAGGGACGGAAAGATATTCCCCTGTAGCGGGATTTATCTTAGGACTCAGCTGCAAGGAAAAGAACTTGGATGCCAGCCTTCAAGGATTGACAGGGAGTGTGAAAATGTGGCCTTGGAGAAACCCGTGTGCTGGTACGGATGCCATCAGAGATGTCAGCTGAAGGCTTTCAGGGAGAATTTCTTAATCATGCCGTGTCCTTTTCCTCGGGCCTCCACAGAGCTGAGTGCAGGATTGTCGTGGACATTGCAGGGGTTTTGTTTCAAAATAGACTTAAATTTCTCACCGCTGTGTATAGGTGAGGCACTGGGAAGGTGTGCCCCGCCCCTCGCTTGGCTTGGTTTGCTGCTGGCAGTGGCCACCGCCCCTGGTGCAGAGGCAGCTGGTGCATGGTGGGGATGCAGTTTCTTCCCTGAGTCCCGGGCTCCAGGGCCAAATGGTAGCCCACCCTGAGCCACCCCTCCCTGGCTACACTGAGGAGCCAGTTTCTAACGTCTCTCACTCTTCAACTCAGTCCTGGTCCTGTTGTCTTCGGGTCCTTGCTGAGGAATGTCCCCTGATCACTCCTGGGCTAGATTTTCCTCTTGATAATTGGGTTATTCCCTTGATACACTTTGGGTACAGGGATGTTGCAACCCCAGGCTTTTTCAAGAGCCTATTTAGAAGCAATTTACTGTCAAAAAAACAATTTGTAATCATAGATTCATTGTGTCCATGCTGGTCATTGTTGTTGACAGCAAACTTGCTTCAAAGAGCAGACGCCTACAGAGAATCTGGGCTTCTACTGTCCCATGTCTTAGTTTCCCCTCTTGCAAGTTCCAAAAGCAGAGCATGTGGGTGAATTTATTGCCATTTATAGTTGCTCCAATGCTGTTTATTTCAAAGTGCTACTAAAATGCAAGTCCATGCTACTGTATTAAGATTCCCCAAATCCAACTAGAAGCATTCCGAATTCACCTCAGGGACTCTTGTGATAAGAAATAATCTGGGATAAACTTGTACTTGGGGCCCCGAATACATATTGTCATTGAAACTACTGTTGTTCGAACATTACATGGCAGATATTGTGCTAAACAGTTCATATACATTCTCTTATTTAATCCATTTCATGCAAGAGACTCAAGAAGTAGGTGTTAGCACCATTTACAGATAAGGAAATAACTGTTAAACAACTTTTTCAAGGTTTCACAGCTGGTGTGTATTGGATTTGGGGATCTACATCTATTTCTCTCTGTCCTCAAAGCCCTGTGTTTTCAATCATTAAGAAATTCTGCTTCCTATTGACCCCCAACTAGACTGATGTCTAATCTACAAATTCCTCAACCCCTTTCCAAGGAAGTCATCTTATTGGGACTGGAAAAGGGTTTGACTGGCTGGATGATACATTACTTCTTAAATACCATTTCCATGACCAGCAGCCCCCTGCCCACTTCTTCCTAGCCCAGCCCCCAAAAGGGCTTCCCATGCTCTGACCCAAAGTGGCACCTGACAAGATAATTTAGCTTTTGCAGTATTGGAAGCTGACATATTAATGCAAAGCTTCCTGAAATATTCTTCATTATTATGCATTTTGCCAGCATTTGAGTGATTTGTGAACTCTTCACTGGAATAAAGTACTGTAAATGATTCATGAATGACCAAGTTTATGAAATTCTATAAAAATATTAGCAGGTGGTAATGATTCCCTCCTACTGTGAACATAATCTACTGGCTGCAAATTTGTCAATATGGTGGGACAGGTGTGGAATGGGCGACAGCCTGTTGGCCAGGTGCAGAGGCTGGACGATGTCAGAGAGGTGTGATGCTAAACAGGAACTGGGACCTTGCCAGAGGGCAGGAGTTGTCGGCAGGAGACCTTCATCTCCTGTTGTCCCCAGTGGGAGATGCACAGAGAACTGAGTGTCAGAAAGAGCCAAGTGGGAGAAGAGGGCAACACTTGGAGAGAGAACTACATTTATTGAGCGCCTATTAATTGCCTGAGGTCTCTACCTTACATACCCAAACCTCTGAGATTGGTGGATTGTCTTTACAGATGAGCTGGGGGCTAAATGGGTTCCCCAGATATACTGCTAACATTTATTGAGCATTTACAATGTGCTAAAGCCCTGTGAAAAGCCTTTAAATGGTGATCTCATGAATCTTCCTAAAGATAAGATGAGCTTGATGCTGTGATGACTCAGTTATAGGCCAGGACCCTGGAGTCTCCGGCGCCTTGGCCTCAGATCAAGGGCAAGGACCGAGTGTGCCCTTCTGAACACTTGCTCACATTTTTTCTTACATGACTTGCTCTCCTTTGAGCTGCTTTCTTGGTCCAGTTTTGACTCTGTGGTTAAGAGTATGGCCATCGAATTGGAATAAACCTGGGAAGCAGAAGTTATCCTTGCTAGCTTATTTCCTTTCACTCACGTGGCTCTTCACCAATTCTAATCCATCCTTAGCTCCAAGATAATTTGGCAGAAAATACGTTAAAGAGAAAAATACCTCTGTCATGTGGAGGTAACGTGTATCATCACAATGATCAGAAGTATGGTAGAAGTAGATTTCCTGGAATGTCTCAGGTTAGAATCATTTCCGTGACTAACCTGCTTATAATACTGTCCATGCTATGCATAGGTGATGCACATAAGACCACCCTGATAGGATCTGAACTTGGAGCCCTCCCCCCAACACCCCTTGTAGGGACCCACTACACTTTCTGCCATGGCCATGTTTCTTAGGAATTTTCATAGCAGGAAGCAAAACTCTCTCCAACTAATCTATGATCAAAGAAATGTCACGAGAGTCAAATAACCTGTCTCACGTAGTACAAAACCAGAAATGGTGGCTCCACAAGAAATACCCATCCATATGTGACATGATACTGATCTGCTGCAAGGTTTCTCAACCTCAGGACTACTGACATTTTTGGCTGAATAATGCTTTGTTGGGGTGGAGGCTATCCTGTGGGTGTTTAGCAGCAAGCCGGGTCTCTAATGTCTTGATGCCAGTGGTGCCCCTATCCTAGCTGTGATAACCAAACCTGTCTCCAGATTTTGCTAGCTATGCCCTGAGAGTGCAAACTCACCCCCAGTTGAGAACCACTGATCGAGTGAAATCGCCGTTGCTGCCACCTCTGTGCCTTGAGGCTCAGAGCTGGAGGGCAGCAGCTCTGCCTTGGCTGTCGAAAAGAGCCGTGATTTCTAGAGGATCTGATGTCCCCAAGCACAGCTGCTGCCTTATGTTTCTCACTGGCCAGAACCTAGGTCATGTGTGGGACTCCAGCTCCTTAAGTTAAAAGGTTAATGCTACTGCAGCTTCTCAAGTGGTTTAAAGTATTGATGCAGATGAGTCATCAAAGAGCTGGGTCAATATAGGTTTTAGTTTTCCAAGCTCTCTACTAAGGGAGAGCTGGCTTCAAAGGGGATGGTGAATGTTGAGTCCATCTGCAGCATCAGGCCTGTCATTAGTGCACTTTTATTCCAAATGAGAACCAGGCAGCGACGCGCACAGCTCCCAGGGGTCAGGAGAGTGTGGTTTCCCACACTGTCATTGCCATCATGGTGCTGTCGATCAGAAACACAAAAGGCTAAGAGCTGGGCTTGGGAGGACACCAAGGACTTAAGCTAAAAGCCCAGGCTTTGTTTTGGAGCCAGACCTACTGAGGTGGGAATCTTGACTCTACTATTGGATGAACTGCCGTTATAACAGGCAATTCCACATTTCTTCCTAATTCTTCCTAACTCAGCCACCTGTGAGAAGTTCCTTACTCCTCAGCCTCTGTTTTCCCATCTTTGGGATGTTACAGTTGGTAAGTGGGAATGTACACACATAGCACTCAGTGTAGTTGGTAGCCATCCAGCCACACACCTGTTTTGCAGTTTAAACACCCTTTAGGTAAAATAGAGGTGAAATTATTTGCTGCACATACAGCGAGCAGTTAAGTGGTTGGATATAGGTCATGCAGTGAGTTGCTTCCTAGAAGACAATCACTTCAGGGAATGGTTTTCCGAGTGTGGTCCCTGGACCAGTAGTATCACCTGGGGACGGGATGGACCTGCAAAGCAGTGAGTCTGGCGGTGGGTCATACCTGGGTTTAACAATCCCTCCAGGTGGTCCTGAGGACGATCAAGTCAGAACTGAATCTCCTGAGTGTTAATGACACCGCAGCTGGTTTGTCTCAGTGAAGGTGGCCTTTGAGTGGATTTCATTACCATCCTGCCAGAGTAATGTGTGTTTGCCTTAAATGTGCTTGTTTCCTTTTAGGTGCTTCAGCATGCCATTTGCAAACCCTGTAAATCCAATCCACACTCTTCGAAACTGCCTTTGTTTTTGTTTCGCTAATGGCCCCTGAGAGCTGGCAGATTTGCCCCGATCGCCTTTGCTGCATCCTGTCTAGACTCTGAATGACTGTGAAATGTCAAGTTACTGAGAGTTTGCTTGTTTCTCAGAAACGAACCGTTTAGGGCAGAGATGAAAGCGTCTTCAGAAGATTTGAACTGGTACAGGCCAAGATAATTCCTGATGGGAAGAAGCTGGCTCTGAGGTCAGCAGGGCCAGCTTTTCCGCATTATTAGATCTGTGATGCTGAACAAGTTATTTGTGGGTCTCAAACTTTTCTGCCAATAGAATCACCTGGGGAGCTCCTAAAAGCCCTGTCACCTAAGCCTCACTCCAAACCAATCGAATAAGAATGTCTTGTCGTGGGATCAAGTGTCCATAATTCTATAAAATTCTCCAGGTGTCTACATTGTGATGCCAAGTTTGAGAACCTGTGACTTCTATAGCTGCCTGTATCCCAGTTTACTCATAAATAGGAAGTGACAATGACACCAGCCAGGTAGCTTGCAAATATCAAAGGAGATAATGCACGTAGGAGCTTTTAACACAATAGAAAACCCAAGATCTTATCCCCCCTTGACAACTGCCCGACTCTGAGCTCATCTCTGAAGCTAACTGTTTTCTAATGTCTCCTTTGCCACAAGCACTTAAATAGGAATGGAGAGAAACAGAATCGGGTAAACAGATGAAAGGGTTGTCCTCTGATTTGCTGTAAGAAAATAACTCGGGATTTGGCCACTGCCTCTCCCCACCCCAGTACTTCTGAGTATGTCGTCCTAACTCTTTGCAGTTGGGCTCTTCACATTTCGGAGCACCTCATTTTCCAACCTGGCCTTATCTGCCAGGTGCAGCTGGTGAAACTGAGGCACGAGAGGTTAAATGACACTGCCGAGGCAGCCGCGTAACTGGATTAGACCGTGGAGTGGCTCCTGGCTGATTATTTATTTGGTCCACTAAGCAAAGCTGCTTCCTCACTCAGGGCTACAGAAACATTTTTCTGAACAGACTCCCCAGAAGAGGTTCGAGTGGAGTGTTTGGCAGCTGGGAGAACCCTGCGCGTCTGAACTTTCCTTCCCCACATCGGGCACTGCAGCTGCCAATCTGGCCCACAGGTGGGAATTCAGGGAATGGATAAGTGGGGTGATGGTCAATTATTTTATCATATGGCTTTTGTTGTCTGCAACAGAGGCTACTTTATCACACCTGCTGCAGATTTATTTCTGGGTGGCAGCCTTTTTTTAATTGTTTAAGGATCTAAAGCATCACTGTGGATTAGAACTACAACAGGCTTTAGACCCATCTTTGTCTAACCTACCTGATTGACAAAGAACTAGTTAAATAATTGTCTAATGGTTATGACTCCAGGTGCTCAAAATATATCGCTGTCTAGTTATCCCTCCATAAGGAGCACGACGGCTGATCTCTCTGGGCCCAGATACCACAAAAGCAGAGCAGACACCATTCTAGCTCCCAGCACCCGCTCTCCATCCATGTACATTCATCAATATGCATAGTGATTTTTTTAACTGGTGAAAATAAGCAGAGGAGGGAAGGAGTTTATTTAGAATCATGGACTGACAGGAGCAAATGGGAAGGTAGTAACAAGCTGTTTCCCTCTGGTCTCTTGGAGTAGGTTTGAGAACCTTGGGTTATGGGGCAGAAAATGGTTGAAGTTTTTATTATACTGTACAAGATTGAGGGTGAGAGCCAGAAGATTGTTAAACCAAACACAGAAGACCACGAAGGATTCTGGGTCTAACCGTAGGGCGTGGTGTCTGGGTAACAAAGGTTGGCACAGTTGGGGGGGGAACGTTACCCCCACCTGGGCAGAGAGGTCCTCAGCTCTTGTGAATGGAAAGGGCTGTTCAATGGGGAAGGAACGCGGCGGCGATGTACCTTCCAGAGGCTCCAGTCGAGCCAGATGAGGGAGGAAGAAGCAGGCACTCGGTGTGCAGTGTGGACGCTGATGCTGACCAGTGGACCCTTGTGAAGCCAGCTTTGGGACCCCCAGGAGGTACCCGGGAGTGCCACTGCAGGGACTGAGTTCCTGTAGGAGCTGGTTGGAAACCTGTAGCCCTTGGGATGGGCAGTAACTGGAACCGTGTCCCTGTCCTCGCCTGAGGCTGGGGAGGCCAGCCGACCACCAGGTCACCCATCTTAACTCTGGCTGGCCCACTGCTCAGTGTTTCACTGCAGCAGACTAGCTTAACAGCTGTGGGGAGAGCCTATGAGCAAAGCCCAGGAAAAGGAGAATGCGCAGGAGCATGCTTTTGTCATCTGAGCTTTCTCTTCCATGTATCCCACCCCAAAACAAACAGAAATGGTGGGAAATGGGGCAACACTTATCACTGATGCCACCAAAAGGATGCTTACAAATCAGAGGTGTCCCAGATCCGACATCCCCTCTCCAAGAAGGGCAGTGTGGCCTCAGTTTATTCTTATTTTAACCAGTGAGACTGTTTCAAAGGATATTTATTCATTGCATAACTAGTCCCAGCCACTGTTTCCAGGGATAGAGTATGAAGGAAAAATCAATCCCTGCTTCACAGCTTTTAAGTGCACACTGGTGAATATATAACGTTAGGTGGAGATAAGTGCAAAGAATAAAAATGGAGCAGGTCAAATGTTAAGAGAGGGACAGGATGGGATTCTCGGTGCAGGAAGGCCTTGCTGGGAGATGGTTTTTGTGGGGAGACCTGATGGAAAGTTTCCTGAGGGTGGGGATGTTGTCGTTACCTCTGTTATCCTTGACAACGGGTTCTCAACCACAGGCAGCTGTGTCTCCCAAGAAGGGGGGGCAATGTCTGGAGATATTTTTGATGGTCACAATGGGTGGAGGGTGGAGGGTTGGTACTGGCCTCTGGGGGTGGAGGCCAGGGATGCTGCTCGACGTCCTACAGTGCTCAGGACAGCCCCTGCCACGAGGACAGCTGGTCCCATGGGCCAGCAGTGCACCAGGCACCCTGCATGGGGCTGGGCCCTTAGAAGGGGCTGGCGAGATTCATGACATGGCTCTTGCTCAGGTCTTCATGAGGCTGCTGTAGACGAGACCTTGTTCTTGGCTGGGGCACCAAGGCAACGGACATCATCTCTGTCCTTAAAGGTCACAGTTTAATTGGAGATGGTTTGTAACTAGACAATGACACTACCACATGGTAGAGGCGTGTGTCACCAAAGAAGGGCTGAAGAATGCGTAGGGGTTGCCCTCCTGATGCTCAGGAGAGAGGGGGCAGAAGAAGGAGCTGGCGGCGCCTCCGGAGAAGTGTCCGCAGATGTGGAAGGCCTCTGGGCAGGGCTCAAGGAGGGAGAGAGGAAATGCAATCAGCAAGGAAGGTGGGACCCAGTATTCCTTGGTGATGGGCAGATGTTGGAGGACTGTAGGCTGCAGAGTGAGCTGATTAGATTTAGATTTTATGCCGACTGCGTGCTCTGCTGTGAGGAGGAGTGAGGTAAAGAGCCCTGCCTGTGGGTCTCCAGAGCCATATGACATGTGTCAGATAAATACCACTCTTCATCCAGGAAGACCTGGGAGGTGAAAGCTGTCAATCCAAACTGATATTGAAGATATTAAATATACCTTGTGGTGCAAAGGATACAGGCAATCAGAGGCCAAGGCATGCTGGGCCTTGCAGAGCCAGGGTAAAGAGGAGAGATTTTCCTAGAATAAAATCCAAAGGGTCCTCAGTGAGGGAGTAGCATCCAATTTGCATTTCAGGAAGATAAGACTTATTTGAACAGGTCAGCAATATCAATATCGTTCAAATTGCCACGAAATCAAAATCCATTCAAAAAAGCATTCCTTTGTTGCACACCCGATACCTACCTGGCACTGGGGAATAGAGATTAAAGATAAGACCCTGCCTTCCCAGAGCTCAGCCTTGAAGTTCTCTCCTGGGCATAGTAAACAAGGAGACCTTTCTCTCTCTTCACCTCCTCATGTGGAGGGTGGAGAGTGCTTTATGTGTTGCTCAGTCCCCCTAGTTAGTCTGGCTCACTCTCCATGCCAAGTAAACATTTTAAAATCCCAAACTTTTTATTCTTTCTTCTGTAGGGTTTATCAGTGGGCTATCTCAAAATTATTTATGAAGCACAGTTGACCAGAGCTGTTAGCTGTTGATTTGTTCAATTGGAATCTATCTTAAGATCATTATTATGAAGAAAGCTTATCTTTCCGTGCAGCGAAGGATTAGGTGCCAAAAGATCATTTCCATAACTTGTTTTTTCCATTTCTTCCGGAAGTGCAAAGCTTGCATAATGGGCTCTGTAAACCAAGTTCTGGTACCCTGTTGGAAAGGTTATTTATGTGCTCACCAAGAAGGACTTGCTTCTATCTGTAACAACTCAGTCCCTGATCCACGAGGCCAAACTGAGCTGTTAAATGTTCCAAACCAGACACTCCAAAGCTAGAGTAATGTGAAAGCAAACTGGAGAGAAGGCATCCTCATTAAATGATAGCTTAGCATGTAAAACCACATCAGTGACCAGGCTTGATGGTGTCTGACGATAAGATGTGGGGAAGAGTGCTATGGTCTTTTGAAGTTGACGATGTCATCCTGGCTTGGGATGCACAGTCAGTTGATCGCCAAAACCTGCGAGATAGCTCAGGCAAAGGTGGTAGACCCCAGGCAAGGGCTTTGATCTGGCCATATAGGTTCAGAAAACTGGGCAACTGGCGTTTCACAATCAACTTTAAATGCATTTGCTATTCCTTTTGAGTTTTTCATGTAGAGTCTAATCATGAACTCTACTGAAGGCACTAACCTCCTGTAATGTGAGGTTCTGTTAACTAGCAGGGCTGTTTCACATCCCAGGTAAAAGAATGTGTCTACAAAATGCAGTGTTAATTCGAGAAAGCAGGGAGCATGAAGGCCCCCCATGAGATGTATTTTTCTGTGGATGTAGCCTGCAAGTTAAGGTGGGAGAAGGTCTGCAAAGGTGGGACCTGGCTTTTTAATGTGCTTCCTCCATGATTCCATCCCTCATTGCTTTCTATTCCTTAGGATTTATCCAGAAAGCTAACCAGGAGGTATCAAGCTGGCAAGACTATGGGGTCTCCATATGGGTGGCATCAAGTGGGGTCAGGCCAGGGAAGATGTACAAGCCCTGAGACAGAAGGAAGGGAAAACTGGGCAAATTCTGTACTTGAAATGTGGGTCAAGCATACACCACCATCCAAGATGTGTCTTGGAAAGACCATTTTCATCTGAAGTGGTTGCTTCCTTCTTTCCTGTGCCTCCATCTGCCTTGGGCTTGGATCTTTTCTGGACTTGAGTAACTGCCACATGCAGGACTGGTGCTATAGGTTGGAGCAGGAAGGATGCGGGGAGGTGAGGACTGCCTCCTAAAGAACCCACACGTCATGGTCCTCTTTGTGTAACAATCCCCTCCTTCACCCTCCACTTCCATCCTCACTCACCTCCCCCCCCTGGACAATTCAGCTAATTGAGCAGGTCAGATGATGGCAGACCCGTATCCTGGGGGGTGGGGGGTGGATAGTACCTTCCTACAGAGGAGTGACCTCAGAAGGAGCTTTGATATGTGTTGGGAAATCTGCCGTGCCCTGGGCTTCCCAAGGGAACCGGTGGGAGAAGGATGTTGTTTCACTTTTTATTATACTTACCGAGTGGTGTGCGGAAGTGTTGCCAGATAATAAAATCGGTGACGTGCAGGGAGGGCATCTTGTGCAACAGCGAGGCTTCTGATATTCCGTTTACTTGAGCAGAAGCTGGGTGATCCCCTTCAGGAACAGTGCTCTTCAGGAAGAGGATTCCTGGACATTGGATGGAAGGAGTAGAAGCAGGGATCTGCCAGCTGTAGCTCAAGGGCCAAATCTACCATACCCACTCATTACATATCACCTGTGGTCTCTCTCACTCTAGACCGAGTTGAAGAGGTCCAGTGGGCGTGACCGGCACTTGGGGCTAGCCAAAGTGTTTATTCTCTGGCCCTTCTCTAATTTTGCCTACCCCTGGGCTGGATAAACCCTCACATCCCTCTGGGAATGAGCAGTTCCGTGGCAATTTGATAACTTCTAGAGTGTTTGAGACTCATATGCAACCCAGAGAGGGAGCGCATGACCTTCCCTTTGCTGAAGCCTTCCGAGGAGAGGCTAACTCCTGAAACGGTGGTGACGCTGTCTGACCTGGAGGTGAGCTGAGTCAAGGCTGGGACAGCCTCCCCCGAGGGCACTTTCACAGAGTCCTACGGTGACCCCCGTTTCCAAAGCAAGGGCGGCAGCTGCCTGAGGAGGCCACCTGTGTACCTCTGCCCAAATAATTTTTTTTTTTTTTTTAAGAACGAAGAAACCGAGTTTTCATAGCACATCGTTTATGTAGTTTAAAAACATAACATGCAAAACTCATCTTACCAGTTTGAATGCATGCATAATTAAAGACCTATATCAGAGATATTAGAGTGCTAGCCTATGAGAAGGGCTGGGTAGTGGAAACGGTGTAGGGATCGGGGTTTAAGGGTAAAAAATAAAAACTGAAAATGAAAAGCAATGAACAAATCACCTTGTATGGGCCAATGAGTGTGCCCTATTCACTGGAGGATACTGAGAAGCTTACAAATAAACCAATGCGGCTGGGAAAGGTTTGCCGAGGGAAAGTGCCTGTGCAGATGTAGCACACAATTGAGATGCGTTGTTTCTCCCCTTTCCCAGAAAGGTTGCCTCTTGGAACCTTGCCTGGGGCATTGGGGTTCAGACCTGAACCGCTCCTGGGAGTTTCTTCTGCCCACGACAGACTCATGTTCCCTGAGTGATCCAACAGTTAGTGTTTGGGGAATTTTACTCAGGCCTTTCCAGGCACGCCCTCACTAATTCCTGCCCCGACTCTAGGATTTTGGTACCTGTATCAGTTTCCCATTTCTGCCATAACCAACTACCACACTCGTAGTAGCTTAAAACAGCTGGGAAAAAAAGAGAATGGGGAGATAGCCATGTGATGAGGACTCGATGCTGCCGGCTTTGAAGAAGGCGCTGCGAGCAAGGAATGTGGGCGGCTGTGAGAAGCTGGAAACGGATCACCCCTGGAGCCTCCAGAAGGAAACGGCCCTGTCAACGCCTTGACTTTAGCTCTATGAGACCTGTTTTGCACATCTGGCCTCCAGAACTGTAAGATAATAATCAGTGTGAGCTGTTGCCAACCAGCTGACCTTAAAATAAGGAGGGTACCCTGGCTGATCCGGGTAGGCCCCGTGTCACTCAGCCGAATGGCAGCCTTCATTGCATTCAGGACCCTAATTCCCCTTTGCCGTGGAAGGTGGTAGACCAGAGTGACCCACGCAAATCCTCTCCCCAGGGCCTGGTTGCCTCACGCTGCCTCTGCCACTCGGCATCGAAACTCCTGCTTCGCTCACTGGAAACCAATGGTTCCGAACGGGAAATAATTTTGGCCCCAAGGGAAAAGTTGCCAATGTCTGGAGATGTTTGGGGTGCCACTGGCATCAAGAGGACAAGCCCTCCACAAAGAATCAACTCATCAAAAATGTCAACAGTGTCCCAGTGGAGAATCCCTGCTGTAAAATAAGAATAAAACCCACCACACAGGGTTTCTGGGAGCTTTGAAGGTGATTACCTGGGCGTGAGCCATGGTGAGAGCTAAGCAACCTGGCCTGTCTTTGTTTAGGTGGAATCTGGGCACCCAGGGCTTTGCTGGGCAACTTGGCTCTGAGAAGTGCCTGGCATGCAGCTCAAGCCCACTTCCCCAATGCTATTTTTTTAAATTCTGTGTGGTGGTTTTTTGGTTGTTTTTTTTTCTTATTCCAGAAGACAAATTCCATTTCCTTACTCCTGAGGGAAACTAATTCCAGCAAGGGCCGTTTGTCTTTGGTTCCTTAAGATGTAGATAATTTACCGCAACTTTATTTTTATTGAAAATTATGTAGATATTATTCAGAAACAATTTCCAAGTATATGGCACTCTGAAGCAGATTATATTTTATAGTGTTAATACGTATACAGAGGATATGTGCTAGAATGTACATTTCTCAGAGATACTTTCTTTTCTAAGGACTGTCTTGCTATCCTTACACTTTTGTGCTATGAAGTACTAAAGGATGAAGGTATTTTCCAAGTGAATATTGTGTTATAAGTTAGAAATTGCTACCATTTGGCTTCATTTGAAACTTGTGACACATTCTATAGCTTTTATGATTAATTCAGAATATGATTTGCATTTAAATGCGTTTAAGATCTTTAACTTGTGACTCCAAATATGCCTATTTAAAGGCTGGCAGAAGCACACCAATCTCAGAAGTGTGTGGATGCCCCCCACCCCCCTCCATTACATGGACCCAAAAAGGATTCCAGACATGAGTATAGAATAGCTCTCACTGAACTGTCTCTGAGAAATGTAGGAGCCAAGAGGTGCCCCCTCATATGCTCTCAAAAGGGAGCTGTTTGCCCAAAAAAGCTTATGAAACACTGAAAACTATAATTGCTTCTTTAAAATTCACTATATATACTTGGTATACATAAGACATTTTGAAGACCTGCAGTCAAAAAACCTGTTTAAGTAGCATAACCTTTCAACAAGGTTATGCTGTAAATACTATCAACCATTATAGACACCTTGGATACCATGGGTGAGAAGAAATTTAGTCATTGAGACCTGAAGGAAGTGGTCAGCGTGAAGAAGCTGGGGTCCGGCCTGCCCTCCTGGGGCTCCGTGGGGCCGGCCGTCCTGGAAGGAGGCTCTGGAGACGCTTGGCGTGGTGTCCACCAGCCTGCTGGGAGCTGGGCACGCCGGGTGCCGCTCCTCCCCCTTGGTGTTGCTGCGTGAATCGGGTCAGGGAGGGCGTCCCCTGAGGGATGAGTGGATAAGCCAGAGAGGGCAGAGCCCACAGTGGGCGGTTTGCCAGCCACAGAAAGGAATGAAGTCCTGATACATGCTACAGTGTAGATGAACCTTGAAGACACGGAGGAGAGTGGAAGTAAGCCAGACACAAGAGGCCACATATTATAGATTCCATTTATATGAACGTCCAGAACAGGCAAGTCCATGGAGACGGGACACTTGTGGTTGCCAGGGCTGGGGGAGGGGGATGGGGAATGACTGCTAATAAGTACAGGGTTTCCTTCTGGGTACTGAAGAGAGGTGGGGGTCGTGCGACATCGTGCCCATGCTAAGTGCAGCTGAATTGTGTGCTTTAAAAAGGTGATTCTATGCTATGTGAACGTCACCTCAATTTAAAAAATCTTGGGGGGAAAAGAGAGGTAAGAGTAATGGCAGGAAAACCCACGGGTATGGACCAGGAGGGAGCGGGTGAGGGTGGCAGTGAGGCAAGCAAGGGGCACTCCCCAGCAGCAACCCTCACCCCTGCCCTGGCAAATTGCACCATATGTGAAAAGTGAAAACAACTTGCAGAAAGTGTGGCCCGGAGAGGTTTGGTCCATAAGAATGTCCCCTGGGACAAGGCCAGAGAGCCCTGTCTGCCCACCTTGGCAGAGTGGCCCTGGCACGTTGCTTCCATGCTGCTCCCAAGCCAGAGGCAGGTGCCCCTGGGACACGTGAAGCTGAGCCTTCTGGGCACTTTACCTGCACTGGCCTTTCTAGCGCCCTGTCCCCGATCTTGTAAATGCGACATGCTCACCTGCTTTAAGGGAGCCCCAGAGTTGCAGGAGCCTCTGCTTCCTCCCAACCTGGGTCAGCTCCTGTGACCTCGCCTAGGGGAACCCTGAGGAACCTCTCCCACCCTACTCTGACGTCATCGGGTCTCACCTTCGTTAGCGCCTACATCTCACCTACTGGGGAAGGGCCAGACGGGGCTCTGCAGTAGACTTTTTGCACTGGTGGAAACGTTCTACATCTGTGCTCTCTAACGTGGTAGCCAAACGTACGGCAGTCCAGTTCTCGCCTCTGGGCTAACAGCAGTCTGGGCTTGGAATGAATCGTTTGTGCTAACTGAGATCAGCCGTGCAAACCACTCTGTCGGTGCTATTGCATCTCGGTCACATTCTCAGGGAAAGCTTAAGAAGCCGAGAGTTAGTGCTGGGCTGGGGGCGAGTGCTCAGCTTCCCACTCTAAACACAGCCCCTGTCGTGTCACGCTCGCTGTTTAACAGCCCTGCCCGTGTCATTCTTGGAAGAAATAGCCTGAAAGATCAGCAGTAGTTCAGTGATAAGTTATCACTGCAGGCGGGGAGCAGCGGGGAGAGGCGCACAAGCTGGAAATAAAGACGGATGGAAGGAGGAAAACGAAGTCAGTGCTCCAACGCCCTGGCGCTTTGTCACTGACGCGCGAAAGGAGGGGGAAAGCCCGTTCTAGATACAGGTTGTATACCAAAGGCGGTTAATATATCTTAAACTCCTGGAAGATCCACGTGGCGTGGTCTGGCTCACATGCCTCTCTGAAACCATGACTCCGGAGGGGACTGATTTTGCCCCCAGGGAGCTGGGAGCACCAGGCTACCTAACCCTGTGCAGCAGCGTGGAACTGTAAACCTCTGTGAAAGATCTTTCCAGCAGGTAGAGAAGAAAGACGGGCCTTGTGTGTCATTCTAGGCAACCTACTGCCTGCAACTTTCTTTTTTAGGAAAAGGAACTTTGTTTCCATCTGCCTAGCTGCCCCACTCACTCCCATGCTCGTTAAATAAACAAGTATTTATGCTTCCTGCCGGGCACTATTCTAAGGCACTGGGAAGCAGCAGGGAGCCAGAGTTCCTGCCCTCAGCAGGAGAGCAGGCAGGCCAGGGTAAGCTACTGAGGAAAACCAAATGGCGTTAGGACGAAGAAGTGCAGGACGTGGATGACACATCCTATTCACTACACGATGGATGGGGCTGACCTCTCTGAATAGGAGACATTTATGTGGAGACCTGATGAAAGAGAAGGATGTGAGATAAGGGGACATCTTTGGGGAGAGCCACCTAGGACGTTGAACCACCAGTGAGATGGCTGAGCTTGGGCAGGAAGCGGAGGAAGGGGGAGAAGCTGTTAGAAGTGACAGAGCCCTACAGTCTAGGACAGACCTCAGGGCAAAGCCTATGGAGAGATTTTTAGCTCTCTTGCCCTTGTGGGTACCCCCCAAATCTTTTTTTCCCACCAGAACCCTTCTTGGCAGCCATGACAGCAAGTGCAAAGGCCCTGGGGTAGAAATGAACTGGATATGTTGAAGGACAGTAGGTGGAGTTGGGGACAGCTCATGGAGGGCCTTGGGGGTCTTTGTGTGGAGTGTGGCTTCCGAGTGAATGGGAAGCGTTGAAGGTTTGCAGCAGAGACCGGATGTGAGCTAATGTGTTTAAGCAGGAACCCTGGCAGGGCTGTGACAAATAGACCGAAGGGGACTAGCTAAGGTGGAAGTGGCAAGCCAAGCTGGCGAGCTAGTGCAACAAACCAGGTAGGGGGGCAGAGCTTGGTTTAGGCTGTTGGAGGTGGACTGATAAGAGGTAGCTGGATGCAAGGTAGGCTTTGAAGAAAGAAGCAATAGAAAGTTGCTGGATTGGGTATAGGATGTGAAAGAAAGACCCATTGAGCATGACTAGTGGATTGTCCTGAGCCAGAAGGAAGGACAGACTTGCCATTCGGAAGTGGGGTGCCTGGGGGAAGAACAGGTCCCCGGCTGCAATATCAGGCGTTTGGGTTCTTTTTCTCTGTGCCATGTGGAGATGCTATGAGAAACTGGGTTGGTAATCATTCCCCCAAAATCGAGTAACCTGGACCGAAGTTCTCTAAATCAGATGTGTTTTGAGAGGGTGGAATGTGCTGGGCTCACAGGATAATGTTGAGTCCCCGGTAGAGTGAGCTAGCCAGGAGGTCCACGGCGGCCTTAGGAAGTAGTATCACAGAAGGAGGATCCCCACAGAACAGGCAGAATTCCCTGACTCGGGAACATGGAAAGACTTGGGAGGATTCTCATACTGCACTTGGTTGTAGGGGACTCTCACCTTGGAGAGCTATGACAAGGAAGATTCCGAGGCCGCCTCCGGTCTCAGCAGGAAAGAATGCTGCCGTCACTCGACAAGGCCCTCCTTGAGTCTGGGCTGCACGTGCTAGTCACTTGCTTCCTCTGGCAAAGATGGAATTCTCGCCTTCTCTGGCTCAGAAGGAAGAATCCTCAAAACGAGTAACATTTTCAAACATGTAGCATGGGCCACACCTTACACGTAATGCACATGAACACACACAGCCTTTTGTAATTGTAAAATTGTAATTGAGGCAGATGCTACTCTTATTTCCGTCCGACAGTTGAGGAAATGGAAGTACTGGGGGCTTAAGGAGCTTACCCAGGATGAGGCTGGTAGCTGGTGCAGCCAGGGCTTTGAACCCCGGCAGTCTGGCTCCAGAGCCCGGGCCGTTAGCTGCCCTGTCTGCAAAGGGCTCGGTCTCGGGCCCTCGAGCTGTGTGCCTCCAGGAGCCTTCCTCAGCCACATCTTGGACTCTGCCTGTATCTCTGGAGGAGGCTGTTGGAAATCCACGTTCCCCTCGGCTTCAAGGGAGTAAGCCTACAGCCATCATGGTTTCTTGTCCAAACTGGAATACTTTTGAGAGTGAAGGGAGCTATATTCATATTGAGCTAGTGTACATGCATGAACCAGTCTTGTCCTGGGAAAACTGGAATAAAAAGTCACTGTTATGATCAGTCAGTATATAAGACCGTGGCCTCGGTGAAATTTTCCTGGACTAAGAAACTTGTTGAACAAACACTTCTCTGTCCTTCTGGCTTAGATTTAGATGCTTTTTTGAAACTATAGCAGCACCATTTTAAGCGTGTTCTTCGTGAATTATGAAACTTTCCCCCATATAGGTTTATCAACTTTGCAGGACAGGCTTTCGTGGGACCATATAATTCCCCTCTCTAGAAACTGAGCATTCTAAAGTCAATCCTCACTCTTGCCTCCAAATGAGCAGCACACACATGTCAAGCCTTCTGCTTGCTGGAAACGCGTTGGCCAGGCTCTCTGTTCTGACACCCATTTGATTTTTCTTGCCAGGTGCTCTGTCTGCATTTTTGTCTCCAGCTGTCTTTGCCGATAGTGTTTGTTATAGATATGTGAGTTCTGACAGGGCTGATACTGCATACTTTAAGCGGGCTTTACCGTGTTGGCATGGCACTTTGTAAATAAAGGCCCTGTGACTCACTCAGCAAACTTCCAGTGAGCGGTTACTGTGTGAGGAGCCCTGTGTGGCACCGAGGGCCCCTATTTCCCTGAAATTGTATCATCATTAACAGTGATGGTGGAATAACAGCTGCAGTGGCTACAATGGGCAGCATCCACCTTCTCTGCCAGAGGCCGGGCTCAAACTACTGGCAAACTGTCAAGCGGCGTCTCCCTCAGTGGCTCTGTGTGTGCCTTGGAACGCCAGTTCTGGTCAAATGGATGGAGGCTACGTGTCGGGGTCCCAAGACCACCCCTGGGTTCGATGACTCATCAGGACTCACAGCAGAGAATTGTTACAGCGAAAGGAGCCTGTCTCAGTCTCCCAGCTGCTCTGACAAACATCACGCAGTGGGAGGCGTGAACAGTGGGCACCTACTGCCTCGCGGTTTCAGAGGCGGAAGGCTTCCTCCCGGGGCTGGTAGCCATCCTCCGGTTCTTGCTTTCATGTCACACGGCAATGTCCTCTCCTTTAGGATCTGGGTTCTGTTGACTTGCATCCTCTGCTCTTGCACGGGGCTTTGTTTTCATAAAGGCTCATGTAATAGAATTAAGGCCCAGCCTCTGTCAGCTGGGCCACAGCTTAACTATAAACATCTTCAAACCATCCTGTCTGCAGTGAGTTCACACCTGCAGGAATGGATGAAGACTAGAATCAGAGTTTTGTTTTGTTTTTTTCCTGGCATGCATAATTTACCTTCACAGATACCCAGCCAAATCGGCAAAGGGGAAAGTGCTGGGGCAAATCTGAAGGAAACCAGGTACAAGCTTCCAGAGTCCGTTTCCAGTGGGCTCACACAGGATGAGCTGAATTCTCCCAGCAATGAATTGTGACAACACTCGTAGAATGCTGCCTTGCAGGGATGTTTCTAGAGACTCGGAGCCTAGAGTTCTTACTGGATGTTGCCGCACAAGTGTTCAGCATAAATTGTTTGCACGAACAGTTTAGGCACAGTGAGCCCCTCTTATCAGTTCTGGGAATGATGTGACCGTCTCCATATCCAAGTTCCCAACGTCAGCCAAGGGTCAGCCTTGTAAGCAGCCTTCCCAAGGACAGCCACCTCTTTTCTGACCACTGAAAGAATAATTACTTAATCAACTAAGTTGGGATACCTGAATTAATCCGTTAAGCTGGCTTTTTTTTTTTTT
>JAQZBX010001369.1:0-84112 GCA_029593785.1 Cabassous unicinctus
CTTCCAGTTTCTAAATATTCTTATAAACTTAGGAACAATTTTAAACAAGTTTAGCTATTCTAAATATAGTTATTAATTAGACTTCACATCTACAGTGCACTTTGTTCTTCTCTGTCCCCTATAAATACCACAGTTCAGACTTTGCTGCTACAGTCACCCCAACTTGGATTGTCTTACTTTCATGTAAATCCTATCCATCCTTAAGGCCAACATCAAATTCTATTGTTTTCTGAAATTGTTCTCTAAATGCTCAATTTATATTGTTCCTTTTCTCCTTTGGATTCTTACAGGGAACTTAAGAGAACTAAGCAAAGACCCTTCCAGGTCAACAGTGCAGACATTACTGTTGATTCAGTTCTACACACTGGCACATTTAGATACTTAAGAGACTGAGCAAAATCCCTTATGGGCCAATAATACGTATATTATAGTTGACCTAGTATCTGTCTTCCAGATAAAAACATTCTAACACCTTAGCAAATATTTGATCCAAGAAATCACTATACTAAAAAGCAGGAATCACAACAAGGAAGCAGAGGTCAAGTAAGGAGAAATGTGGAAGAGCAGGTAGGAATGGGAGGTCTAGTGACCACAGTGGAAAGTCAAGGGAGAGAAGAATGAGGAATGAAGGAAGGTACAGGGCTGAACACTTGCTTCCTCACAGTTTTACTAGGGGCTTCATTCTTCCCATAAGCATATTTTCATCTCAGATTTCTATTTTTGAATTGCTTTAATTTAATGTACCCAGCACATGAAATCAGATCTTCTTGGTTGTATGAAGATGAACTCATAATTCTGTGTACAAAGTAATGTGTTGGTTCATTAATAAGTCTCATTTCTTCTTTCTGGAAAAATGAAAATCAGATATTATACAAAGCATATGAAATGTCTCACATTATTGACATATTTTGTATTCTCAATTACACTGTAGCAAGATAAAGTTTTAGAGATTAGTTTAAAAATGGATGGATCCTATAATTCCAATTAAAATGCTCCTTCTGATAAATTCTTTGGAAATGGCTCAGTAAAGATTTAAATTGTATTGGGTTTTAATGGACTTTAAATGTAAACCTAGCACAATGTTTGAAGAATATAATGTTTCTGTATTTTACAAATAATTTTTAAATTATTCATATTTCATTGAGTTAAAAAAACAAGAATGCCTTTATTGTGATTATTCATACAATCCATTTGGATCTTTGCTATTATTACACTATATCATTTCCTTATCTATCTGTGAAGCCAGGATTTCTGACTATTCTGCACAAGGAAACTGCTCTGCAGACTGTATTTGGTCATGAAATCACATGTGGCTTCCCAACAAGCACATCAAGGATGTGTTAAGATGTTTTACTTGTAAAACTTCTGAACTGACAAAGAGCTGTATGTCTAATCTTTTTCTCAGGTTCACCTCGCTTTTGTGGTAAGCTGGGAATCACTTCAAATGGATAATCAAGAGAATTGTCACTAGGAAATCCTAAATCATATGTATTCTCTAAAAACATGTTATGGCATAGATTTATGGACAGGGCTATCCAAACAGGTCACTGGAGTCCAGACCACCATTTAAGGGCTAAGGAACCAGGGACAAGAGCTGCATGCCATGATGACAGTGGAGTTTTATGGGCTAATTGCAGTAGTGATATTTAAAATATTTTGATTAAGTTTGGGCAAGTTGACTGAGTATCTTTTAAGAAAAAATCTGGCTATGTAACTTGCCCAAAGTTCACGTAATTCTTAAGTGACAGACTGAGGATTCAAAACCAGACAGATGATCTGAATTTGTGTGGAAACTGCTTACTTCCCTCTACTTCAACTTACCTTCTGGTCCTGTCCTCTTAATATGGTTTCTCCACACAAAACTGTCCATGAGTACTTATCAAAGTATAAAAGGAAGGGCATCTATTGTTTTAAAAACTAATCTTGCATTTCTCTTAACTGGTTTCCATTTTTCTGTTTTCCCTCAATTAAGGCTTCTGGCTTTATTTGTTAATTATTTTCTTTATGCTGTTAAGTATTAGTAGGCTTAGGATGAGACTGTCTGGAACCAATTTAGTTTCTTTTTCTGCCTAAAAATGGTACATTTTTTGACAGAATTTGTGACACTCTACCCCTTCCAGAGAAATTTGGTCACTGACAATCACATTTCTTACTTACTCTACAAAAAGAAGGGTCTGTGTCAGTCAAGGTTGTTGAGCAGGTGACCATATCAAGCTCAGCAATAGTTCTTTTAATTTGTTTCTCCTTAGGTTCTGTTATCTGATTTGAAGTATCTTCAATACTTTCGATATTTGTACTGGAGGTGGGCTGACAACATTTGCTCAGTGATAAAAATTTTTTCAGGCTGCTCGTGCTTAGTGTTGGCTTGGGTGAAACAACTTGGCTTTCTACTGGCTTCACAGCTTCTTTTGCTTGATCTTCATATAATTCTGCTAAGCATTCTTTGTGTGCAATGACCTCTCCTAAAACAACTTCTTCTTCATCAGAGGTCAGTCCCTCTTCTATGTGACTTTCTGAATCTTCTTGATCAATATCATGAGCTACTAACCGAATGATAAGATCTTTCTTGCTGTGAACATCTTTTAAAAGCTCCACTTTGGTTATATCAGGCTTTTTTATATTCTGAAAGGAATTTCTGCAAACAGCCTGAAATTGAAGATACATATGAATATTAAAAATGAATGTCTCTATTATTTTTCCTGTGGCTCTATTATGATATAGCTATAAACCTAGTAGTGGATTTCAATTGAGTAGAATTATCTTCAAATGCATATTAGCAATATTTTTAAAAATAAAATTATAAGAAATATTTTTTGATATCAGTAATTTCTTTTCCACTCAGAGATCTTACTAATTTATCACAACGGACTCCAAAAAGCAAAAAAAAAGGTCTAACATAAGGTTCTTTCTTTGCTTATAGTTCACACTTGGCTTCAAAATAATGTTATCATTTTGTTTTAAAAAATTTCTCTTGAAAATTTTGTGGCAGAGATAGACATGATAATATATTTTTCTAAAATCTTAGGTAGGGAATCACAGACCAATGTAAATGCAGATATTTTCAGGAAAAAAGCAAGGTGTTGCCTAACTGTGACTTTTAAAAATGATGAATAGTAGTGCTGGGAAAACTGGATCTCCATTTGCAAAAAAAAAAAGGAAGAGGATCCCTACCTCACACCTTATATAAAAATCAAGTCAAAATGGACCAAAAGATATAAACATAAAAGCCAGAACTATCAAATTCCTAGAAGAAAATGTAGGGAAGCATCTTCAGGACCTTGTGTTAGGCAATGGTTCCTCAGATTTTACACCCAAAGCACATGCAAAAAAAAAAAGAAAAGAAAAAAATTGATAAATGGGACTTCACCAAAACTAAAAATTTTTATGCCTCAAAGGACTTTATCATGAAAGTAAAATGACAACCCACACAATGGGAGAAAATATTTGTAAATCACATATTTGATAAAGATTTAATATCCAGAATAAAGAAATCCTTCAACTTAACAAAAAGACAAACAACCCAATTATAAAATGGGCAAAAGATTTGAATAGACATTTCTCTGGAGAAGATATACCAATAGCCAGGAAGCACATGCACAATATCATTAGCCGTCAGGGAAATGCAACTCAAAACCACAATGAGATACCATTTAATACCCCCTTGGAATGGCTGCTATTAAGAAAATGGAAAATAACAAGTGTTGGATAGGATTGGAGAAATAGGAACACTCACTCATTACTGGTTACAATGTAAAATGGTGCAGCCACTGTAGAAGACACTTTGGCGGTTCCTCAGAAAGCTAAATATAGAATTACAATATGACCTGGCAATCTCACTAGGTTCATAGCCAAAAGAATTGAAAGCAGGAACTTGAACACATATTTGCCCACTGATGTTCACAGTGGCATTATTCACAATTGCCAAAACATGGAAGTGACCCAAGTGTCCATCAACTGATGAATGGATAAATAAAATGTGGTATATATATATATATACAATGGAATACTATTCAAACGTAAAAAGGAATGAAGTCCTGATACAGATGACAACATGGATGAACCCTGAAGACATCATGTTAAATGAAATATACCAGACACAAAACAACAAATATTGTATGATCTCACTCAGTGTTTGAAACAATTAGAATAAGCAAACGCATATAGTCAGAGTCTAGATTATAGGTTACCAGGGGATGGAGTGGGATAGGGAATGGGAAGTGAAGACTTAAAATGTACAAGCTTCCTATTTGGTATGATGGAAATGTTTTGGTAATGGATGGTAGTGATGGTAACACAACATTGTGAATGTAATTTAACAGTACTGAAATGTGCTTAAAAGGGGAATGCAATTAAAAGGGGGAAATGTTAGGTGGTATATATGGTAAGAGAAGAAAAAAATTTTTTTCATTCCATGGAAACACACTACACAAACAGCAAACCCTAAGTTAAACCATGGACTATAGCTAATAGCACAATTATAAAAATGTGCTATCATCAGTTGTAACAAATGTTCCACACCAATGCAAGGTGTTAATAACAGGATAGTATATGGGAATCCTGTATTGTATGCATGATTTTTCTATAAGCCCACAAGTTTTCTAAAAAAGAAAAAAAAAAAAAGATGAATAACCAAAATTGTGAAGTCCTTTGCATTTTTACTCCCTATTCCTACACTTCTGATTCTTTAAACATATTTTCCAATAGAAGTTTCAAAACATAAATCTTCATTTTTTTTTCTCAACCTTATAGCCCAATATCACTTTCCATTTGCCATTGTTAAAGCTAGATCAAGGGAAAAGCAATTATAATTAAATAATAAAAAATTTCCCCATTTCTATAGGCTTTGATGATTCCACAGAGCCTCTAAATTAGAATTAGCAATCTTAGATAGCTCAACATCCTTTTGCAATCTTGTAAGCCAGCTTTACAGATAATGGTGCCCTAAAGGACTGTCATCTCTGGAAAACAAAATATAGGAAGAATCTCTTTAAGAAATCAAAATACAATCAATTTTGATTATCTGTTCTACTGAGGGAAGGGGGAACAGTGGTTTACAAAGTCTAAAATCATTCTATAAGGTTTTGGAATTTTTTACTGGTTGTACTTTTAATATGCAGGTGCTTCATGTGTTAACAATTTACAGTACTTGAAAACACAGAATAAAACACTTAGGAGGAGCCAATAAGTTCCTGACCTAATATCAGTTCTTCTGTCTTTGGACAGCACTGGTACTCAGATTGGTGAAACCATAGGTCTTAATTGAGTCACCTATGTTGGCTTAAATAAACAATGCTAGTAACCAATATTTGTGGCATACAATTCTGCAGATTAAAAACTGATTTTACATTATATTATTCTACAGTTTGTTCAAATTTCACTTAAAACTGTAGAATAACACTTTTTTATTATTTCACATTTGCTATATCAGCCTTTTCTCCTCTATTCTTGTTCTACACCCAGCTACTTTTATGTACCTGTAGTCTAAGGGCTTTCAGTAATGTTTGTAGAGCCTTTAACTTTTCAACTTAAAACTCTAATAGAAGTTGGCTTTTATGATATTCTATTAACTGGCTCTTTTGAATGTCTTTTGATATCTATAGTAAAGAACTAAAGGAACTTATTATAAGAGATTATGTTTCTTCTGAAGCTTTAAATGATGATTACAATTCTAGTTGGTCTGGTTTCTGTGTTAAGAGTATGTCTCCATAGCCACATGCTTAAAAAAAAAAATGTCTGTTCAATCTGATTGGCTTAGGAAAATTACCTGAGACCTTTAGTGTAAGCTGCAGAGCTAAGTCCCAGTAAATTCTAAAACTGTATTGGATGAACCAGTGTACCCAATTCTGCCATTGGGGTGGACAACAAAAATGCATTCCCAGAGACCTACTTGAAGAAGGGATCACAAAAGAAAAATTGTCTTACTATTCACTCTTTTTATTTTTTTGCCATTGCCTTTTGCACTTACCTCTAAGGGCCTTATATCCAGTCGTCCCATCCTATTTAGTGAGATACGTCTTTCTCTCTTTATCTTTTTTACATTAGATGTGTCTGATGAATAACTTCTTCCATTTATTGATGCTTTTCTCAGTTCTGCCAAGCTATGTCCAGTTCTTTTTAAACAATCCATCTGAAGTCTCTCAAGAGGTTGAGTTTTTACCGAAATTACTGCTAAGTGTTGTGAAACAATGGCTGGATCTACTTTCAATGGTTTTTTCCCAAGATGTGGAATTATTTTAACTGGAAACTCCCCTTCATGTGAATCATCATCTGACTCTTCTTCCTCTAAGTGAGGGGCCATTTTAACAGCATGCTCTTGTGCCTTTTGAACAATTCGATCAACATCCAGCTCTCCAAAGAGATCACTATTCTTTGAATTAACTGTATCCAATGAAAAATTGGAAACTTCATCAATAATTAAACTAGCTACTTTTTTAGGGAAGTATCTGTTGGAACCTTTTATATCATAATAAAGGTCTTTATGGGTTCCAGATTGTTGCAGTACATTACTATAAACGGAATCAACAACCTGAGAAATCATTTCTATACTTCCTGGATTTAAAAAGTGTTCTTCAGGATTAGCAGCTACAAGACTAATGTTACTTCTGGAAATTTCGGCTGTCACAGATTTTGTCAGTTGAGATGCAATTTTATTTAACTCTGACTTTGAAAAATGTTTTGCATTTTTGCTTGAGGCACTTGGTAACCTTGCTAGTTTAGCCAAGAACAAAGCCAGTGCTTCCTCTAAAAACGTGGCATCTATCACAGAACGTTTTTTGGATAAAGACTTTTTCTGAGACTTAAATTCATCTATAATTTTAATCACTTTTTCCATAATTTGGACAGCTTCCAGAACTAATTCTGAACTTGATGCTTCCTCCTCAACTTGAGGCTGAAATTCAGAAGTGGAAATTTCCTTCACCATTAAAAAACCTATTATATCAGAGAGGACACTGCTCGTACCTATTAAATCTTTAAATATAGAAGTGTGTGAGCCAGAGTACTTTACAACACTGGTATAAACAGAATTGACTACCTTTTCAATAGCTGCATTATCAGCTGAAGGTACAGTAGGTGATTTCTTGGCTGGTGGTACAAGTTTAATCTGACTTTTGGAGATAAATTCTTGGACTGAATTTACTATTTTTGAGGTTATTTTTTGCATTTCAGTTTCTAGAGATTTGGTTCTTTCCTTATCCACTTTTGGAAACATAGATAAAAGCTTTGATAAAAATTTTATAGCAATCTCTTCTATTATGTTATAAGGAAGTTTGTAAGCATGTGATGGCTGAGAGTGGGTTACATCAGTAGTTTGGATGACATCTTTAAGGATATTTTCAACAACACTGTCAATTTCTGCACACTGATGTGGTGTTAGCTCTCCTGAAAAATAGTTCTGCAACTGATTGCCAGACACTTCTCGTAGAACCAAGTCAACTATAGTTTCTGTAAGGATTCTGCATCCATTGGTTACACAATTTTGTATGATCTCTTGAGATCCAAACTGTGGCAAGAGGTTATTATAGATAGACTGAACAACTAATTGAATAATTTCATCATCATTGGGATGTAAAGATTCTACATACTGTATAATCATATCCTCATCTTTGGAGATCTCTGTCATAACTGTACTTATTAACTTTACTTGAAGGAAATCCAATTCTGTGAACAAATGGTCCTTAGATGGTTCTGCTTTAGTGTTGGATACTGTTGAGAAAATTTTAGATAAAAGAGAAGAAATCACATTATCTAAAAATTCATGAGGCAGAATTATGGTATATGGCGATGCTGTCTGACATTCTTTGCTGGCTGTTTGGGCCACCTTTTGAACCTTTTTGACAACATCCTTAGATTCTAGAGGCAAACATGCTGATGGTGGAACCTCATCACCAAGTAGCAAGTTAAGCTGATGTTGAAAAATTTCTTCTATCACTGCACTAGATAGCCTTCTTGCTAAATTTTCTCCATTACTATTTATGTTCTTACAAATGGAGTCTTGACATCTATATTCCTTCAAAATATTACATATAGAGGAGTGAACAACTTTATTGACCAATGTTTCATCAGTTGCTGGTATTTTACCTTGAGAAGGTTCCTTATTTGAAGAGGGTTTTTTAGTCATTTTATGCACAGGTGGTATTTCGTCCACAGTTATTAATTTAATGCTGGGCGATAGTTCTTCTGTAGTTGACCCTTTTTGCCTGGAAGGTACTTTATGAACTGATGACACTTTACCTGCAGTTGGGAAAAACTGATTTCCCTTATCTGGCCTAAATACTTTAATTTGAGCATCTGAAAACTCCTTTAAAAGTGAATCTATCAGTTTCATAGCTGTGTCATAGAGTTCAGCTTGATTTTCATCAACAGTTACATTTTGACATTCATCACATGTTTGTGTTTCTGGTGAGGAAGAAAAGATCAATTTGTTAACCATTTCAATGATAACATCTTCTAAAAATTTAGCAGGAAAAATTCCAGGTTTATATTTTGATGAGTGCTGTGGACTGTCTGGTTTACTTGGTTCACGCTTAATCTTTTCAACTTTTTCTTTACCTTTCTCCTTGTCCATTTTCCCTTTGGTAAGGACACTTTCATTATTTGAGAGCGAGAAATCCTTTGTTGAAACAGACTGTGTAAAATCTTTGCCAAACTCTTGACTTACATGCAATATTTTATCGTCTGGGAGATGTAGGGGTTTTGAATCATCTACTAAGTTTTGAGAAGATATGTCTAAAATATTGTCATAAATATTGTCAATGACACTTTGAACACATTCATAATCTGTGTATTTTTTCTCATCCATAACTGTTTGAGCTGGAGAATCTCTTCTCCCTTTGTTACTTGGCTTTTGGGGGGCTATTTTCAAAATTTTTGCCGTTGTGGTCTCATTTCTCTCCTTGGACTTCAAAGAAGAGAATTTAAATGACTTGCCATTTTTTTTAAATGAACATTCTCTTTTTTTGTCACTCTCCTTGACATCATCTGTCCTCAGTACTACTTTCTCATATTTTGTAACATCTGAAAAATGTGTGTGATCCTCAACATCTTGCTTATCATCTTTGGGAGCTGGTAAGTTTTTCTTCTCAATTTCATTATTTTTTGGCGTTGGTCTTAATTCTGGCTCCTGAGTATCCTTACTTTTCACACCAGTACTTGGAAAAGTTAGTTTTGATACATTCCCATTGTTTTCTTCAATTGAAATTTCTATTTTCTTTTCATCCTCTTTCTTTTTAATTGCCACACTTGCAGCTGACTCTGATGCCAGGTTAATCATTTTGCTTTTCATAATGCTGGTGATAGAAGTAAGTATTGGATCATGGATGTCACCTTTTTTCATTAATGTCTCCTCATTTTTGAAACTTTTATTTCTACTCACTGCATCTCTATCTATTTCCAAAGTGTCCATTGTGTTTTTCTGAATTGCAGTTAGAGAAGTGTGTTTATCTGACTGTTCTGGCAAAATAAATTGTTTCCCTTTTAGGCATCTGTTTATCTGTGTAGAGGTTTTTTGTGGTAAGTGTTGAACCCTTTGGGTGATGTTATCTGGATTTAGAAATGAAAAGAACATGGAAGACCAGTCTCCTGAAAAAAGTGGTTGAATTTTGAAAGCAGAGATTGCCTTCTGGGCTAAAGCAGAAATCATTTCTATAACAATGTTACTTTTATCATATTTCTGAATATCATTAGACCCACATTTTCTTATAAACTGATCATATACAAAATTGGATATTTTATCAATGGTCTCTTTATCAATTGGTGGAAAAGAAAACAATTCTTCAGCATTTGGTAAAACTTTAATTTCACTTTTCCTAAATTCCCCTATCAGGGCATTTGCAAATTTTAAAGCCAAGCCTACAATATCGGGTTCTTGTATTTCCTTTTTCTTAGAATCTGCAGCAATACTTGGAAGAGAAAAAAATTTGCGAACAAGGTTAACAATTACATCTTCCAGAAATGTGGCTGAATATAGAGAAGGCTGTGTCTTTTCTTCACCATGTTTAGCAAGTACAGAGACGCGGTCATAATTAGACAAGTCACTGGGAGATGTTTCTTCACCATGTAAAAATGGCTTCAGATGATGATCCATGATTTCTTTCATAATGAAGCCAGCTATTTTACTGAGGAAGGAGCCTCCTTTGCTACTTGAATCTTTCTGTACTTCAGCTTGGAATTCAGATTTTTGCAAAATATTGTTACATATGGAGTCAATCAAATTCTCAATCACTTCTAATTGCATACTTTCTTCATTTTCCTCTGCAGTGGCAAGTCGAATTTCATGCTCATAAATTTCTTTTATAATTTCATCAGTCAATTTTGAAGCTGCATTTACAAACTCATAATCAGGTGGCACCTCTTCCTCTTTTAGTTCATTTTTAGTGTCAGCTGAAGGTAAGATATGCACTAGAAGTTTGTAAATCATATTTTCTAAAAGGGAACGAGGCAACACAGTAACATATGATGTCAAGGAATGGTTGTCCTTTAGAATGACGTCAAGCACTTTTTTGATGATATTATCAGCTTGAGGGGAAGAATAGGAAGAAGATACTAATTCTCCTGAAACTAATGACTGAACCTGATAATCATAAATTTCTCCCAATAGCAAATGATATATTTTCCTTCCAAAACAGATAGTGTCACTTTGTATAGCCCTATATACTTGAACCAGAGATTTATATTCATCTAAGATATTTTCATAAATTAGGTTGACTGTTTTTTGAACCATTTCTTTATATCCTTCTGAAAAACACAAATTTCGGTCACAGTTATCTGCAACTAAAATCTCTGATGTGGTGAATTCCAGAACAATTGATTTTACTAATGTTGTAACAATGCCAGTAATTTTGGCTTTTACTTTATCTGGGTTTTCAGCAGCCAAGACATTATGTGAGAATGCATAAAGAATTTTGCATAAAAGCTCAGAAATTACTTCCTCCAAAAAGACAGATGAGTTCACAATGAAAGACAATTCTCCTTGTTTAGGATCTATTGTTTTCTGTTTATAAGATTGCTCAACTGGAGCTGTAAAGAGAGTTTTATCTCTAGATAAAAATGACTGAAGATGATGGTTAAAAATTTCTTTTATTATAAAACTTGCTATTTTTGAAATAGGTATGTTATTTATGCCTTTCTTATCTTTCGTAAAAGACTGGTATAAATTTGAATATGAAAGATCAGTATAAATGGAATCAACCATAGACTGGATTTCTTTTTCTGAAATCATGCTTTGTTTTTCATTTCCATGTTTAGTAATACATATTGCATGTTTTGAAATTATTGACATGATTTCATTGATTAGCTTCATGACTGTGTTACTTAAGTCTGATTGAGAAGTATCTGGGTCTTCTGCACTGCAGGCCAATGGGCTCATCTGAGATATAAGCTGGGTAACTATTTTTTCCAAATGAGTATGCGATAACATAGTAGTATATATTGTTGAAGCCTGTCTTCGGAGACTTGATTTACTAATATCATATTGTACTCTCTTTATCAAAACATCTGCACTGAGTTTGGAATATGACTTAAAAGGCAGCTTTGCTATAAAATCTGGATGAATTTGGAAATCAAAAATTTCAGCTAGGGTGATGTTAGTTATCTTTGCAGCCAATGTCTTTGTGTCATTTAGAAAATCTTTATTGGGTATTATTTCCATTTCATATTCTTTCAACACTTTGCTGTACACCATGTCAATGATTTTTATTACTACCTCTCTCTCTACTGGAGGGAAATACAATTGTTTCTCAGCATTTTCTAGGACACTAACTTGGGCTTTTGAGAATTCCTCTGTTATCAAATGTATGAGTTTTTCAGCTTTTTCAAACAGTTCATCTTCTCTTACTGATTTTGTTTGCACAATACCTAACATCCTGTGGAATATTTTGCTTAAAACCCCAGAGACCACATCTTCCAAAAAGGCTGAGGAATAAACACTGGCATAGAAAACTTGCCTTCTCTCATCTTCAAAATATGTGTATGATGAAGAAGGTAATGACTTTCCATCCACAAATGGCTGAAGATGTTGTTGACAGATGTTTTTAATAATAAAACCTGCTATTCTATCAATAAGAACATCATTATTGCCTGTGATATTTTGTTCAACTGATTCTTGAGACTCAGAGCTTTGTGAAATGTTTTTGAATACAGAGTCAACAAGATGCTGAACACAATCCTCTGAATAAACAAATTTGGTTTCTTCTTCATCTTTTGAAAATCGAATTTCATGTTGGGAAATTTTCATCCTAATATCACTGATTAGATTTGAAGCAATTTCATTGAAATTTACTCCTGATCTATCTTTTGGGGTTTCTCTGTTTGGAACCATACTAGATGCAGAAGGAAAGATTCTACATAATAGTACTCTAATCATGTCTTCTAAAAACGTGTATGGCAGCAAGGTGTTATATGGAGATAAACTACTCTGGCTTGGTGTGGTAGATTTACTGATGCTACTAAGAATGTCTTGAACAATATTCTCAGGCATTGAAGTAGCATAGGAAGATGCTGACAAATCCCCAGAAAACAGTGGATGAAGAAGATAATCTGAAATAGCTGCTACAATTAAATTGGTAATATTGTCAACAAAAATATCGTTTTTACACTCTCCATCAACCTCAGGGTCTAGTCCATGCTGTTTTAAAGCATTCCTATAAACTGAGGTGACAAGTTCATCCACAATATCTGTATCTACAAAGGGAAAAGACTCCTCTTTGTCATGTAGAATGCCAATTTTTACTTTGTCAAAATGGCTTTTTATTGAATTTACTATTTTTTGGGTCATTTGTTCCAGCTCAAATTTACTGTGACACTTTGGGGTAAAGATCTTTGATAAAAGCCTGACAACAATTTCTCCTACAAATGCATCTGGGTAAACATCTGAGGCTGATGGTTTCTGGGGACTGTGTGACTCTGTGACTTCACTGAGAACCTGTTTAACCATATTAGATATTTCATCCAATGGAGTGCTTGGACGAGGTAAACTCTCTCCACCTAAAAAGGGTTGAAGGTGATTTTCAATAATTTCTTGGATAATAAAACTGGCTATTTGGTCAACTATAATTGGGCTTTGGCTTATTATACTTTTCTGTATTGAAATAAGGGAGTCAGATAACTGCAACATATTATTATAAACAGATTCCACCATCTTTTGGAGTTTTTTTCCTGTACATAAATATTGGTTATTATATATAGTGAACCAAATTTTATGTTTTGAAATGGCTGACATAACCTTTTTTATTATATGGGTGGATATTTCATTAAAATCTGAACTCATTAAATATTTCTTTCCCAAAGAGGAAGCCTCACGGGATGAAGGAATGAGTTGAGATAAAAGTCTTCTGATGACATCTTCTAAAAATGAGTGTGATAACATGGTGCTGTAGCCTGCTGAAGACCTGGGATGGGAACTAAATTGTCTCAGGTTATTTTGGAGTTTCTGCAATATAATTTCAGCTTTAAGAGGGTAAAAAGAAGTAGGTGTGAGCTTCCTTCTGAAGTGAGATGGGAGTTGGTAATCTACAATCTCTAGCAATATGCCATTAGTTATTTGTTCTGCTATTGAGGTACTGTCATGTGCCAGATAATTACCACAGGTCACTTTCAATTTATATTGCTGCAAAACATCATTATAAACTGAGTGAACAATCTTACTAACAGTTTCTTTATGGACTGGTGGAAAATATTGCTTTTCTTCAGCATTCCGTAAAACCATGATTTGAGTATTAAACTCATTCACCACGGAGTTGACAAATAATGTATTCATCTCATTGAGCTGAGCCTCAGTGATGTTTTCATCTTTGTCCCATGAGGTAGAGAGATTAAAAAAGAGTTCTGAAACTATTTCCTCCAAAAATGTTCCTGAATAAACACCTGTATTCATGTCTCCTGGATGTAACATGTTATAGGTGGTGGTTGTATCCATTTCCTTAGTTCCCTGTCTTTTAAAAGGTGACACACATGAGGATTTTACTGAAAACTGCTTACCAAATGGTGCTTTGAAGCCTACCACACTGGGATCATTCAGGGAGCTTGTTAAAGGATTTCTGTCATAATTCATGGATCCTAAACAGTTTTTATCTTGTTCAAATTCTGTTAATTCAGGTCTTTTTGTTTTTGTGAAATTAGACTGTATTTCTCTTGCTCTATACTTCAAATGCTTGTTTGTAAAACACAGACTTTGTGGGACTTGCTGTATACTGTGGGTTAGTTTTTCCATCAATGATTTAACCAAGCTGTGGGAAATAAGAGTAAGCATAGATTCTGATGACAATAAGTCTTGATCCATTTCTGCCAGATCTTCCAAAAGATCTGACATGTAATCTTGAAATGGTTCACAGTCCATTGCTCCCTTACAACAATCAAATTCTTCATCTCCTACACTTTGAAGTATTTTTAAAAACTGACACTCTTTTGCTGATATTTCATCAGAAAGAAGGTCATTATCAAGGAAGACAGTGCTTGTGCATTTTTCCAAAAGTGTTCTAATAAGTTTCTCACACACAACATTGAGAAGAAAAACTGATTTGGGGGAGAGACCTAGGTTATTTCCAAGTATGCTTTTACTTTTCTGACTATTTGAGGATGGGAAAAATGTTTTTGTTGTTTTACTAGAATTCATAGTATCATCTGAGCATTCATCTGGCAAAAATAAATCTAAAACAATATTAAAAACTTTGTTAACTACTTCTTTGGATTCTCGTGTTTTTAGGCTACCAACCAGATTGTCTAACTTACATGCCAGATAATTTAATTTATTTTTCTTAATGATTTCATCAATTTGGTCTATAGATGAGTCACAATTTCTGGGGCCTTTCTGTCTTTCCATGATATTTGTTTTGTTGCAAGTGGGTATACTATGGCTTCTAAGCATGGAAAATGATTTGTTTCTTTCTTTGCTTTTAAGATGATTATTTATTCCTATTTCTTTGGACAGTACGTGAATCACTCCTATCAAGAGTTCCTGAAAAAGATCATCAAAGTCAACAGCAGGTACTCCTGAGGAGTAAATGTATTTTGGTTTCATGGGGACCATTTGCTGTGTAATATCAACTTTTATAATGTTACTATTAGAAAGGATTTGAATAATGATTTCAGAAATGCTTAAAGCAAGTTCTCCAATAAGAATTGACCTGCTTTCAAAAACCTGAGAATGAATTAAAATAATCTCTTTAAATGCTGCTTCTTGGCTCTCCAATGATTTCACATTTTCTGGAGTCTCTTTGGTGCCATCAGAAATACAGGAAATTATATGGGACATGACTGACTCAGTGAGACGTTCACAAAATTGATTAAGTGATGAATCACAATGTTTGCTTCTTAGAGGCTGTTGTGCTTCATACTTTTTCCTTGACAATGTGGAAACAAGAGACACCTTCTCTTCACTGGTAACTTAAAAAAGAAAACATTAGCAATTTTAACATGCATTAGGGAAAATATGGAAATTCACTATATTGCCAATTATTTACCTATGAAATTTACCTTGGGTGTACCTCACTAAAGAAAAAGAAAACCCTAGTCAATAAAAGGATTTGGGCTCTTCCAAAATTTACTTCCCATCTTTGGAAACTTTATTTCCCAGATGGTAAGAAAATAGCCCTAAGGAATTCAAATCTCTAAGGCAAGTGCTGATGTGTATCTTGCTTGGATGCTTATGGGTCTAAGAAGCCAAAAATCCTGTGGCAGAAAAATGATTTCTAGGTTTAGTGTTACATCCTAGCTTATGTCCAGTGATCTCCAGAGACTACATATAATTCTTTAAAAAATCAATTTAGTCAAAACATTTAATGCTATGCTCTGAATTACTTTTAGGAGGCTAGGGAGTTTTGTTGCAATATTAACTTAACTAAAATAAAAGCATGACAACTCTGGAAAGGTTGGGGCTAGACTGCAATGGCAGTAGTACATTAACCCCCAGATTAGTTTGTCACAAAAATGGGAAAGTCCAGTCAGGCACAGGATTTTGTTCTTTGTTTTAATAGAATATTTGTTGTACATCATTTACATAGTTAGCATAGCCAGCTACTGGAAGTGACAACCAGAGTAGTACACTCTCTTTTTCTCAGAATTTCTTAGAATTTTATAATATATTTTAGCTCTTCATTGAATAAAGTTTTCAACTGTACCTAGGCAATGTTTTATATATTGCATGGTCCCAAATGAAGGAATGCTTACGGAAGAGATAAACAAGGTCTGCTACATAATTTTATTCCTCCCAGAGCCCAAGACAGTGCTAGCTACAGTGATTTAATAGATAACCATTTCCTTTTCCCTCCTTTCCACCTTTACCTCTATTTGTACATTAAGTATAAAGTTGAAAAATATTAAGTCCTTCACTTTTCAGATAAGAATACTGACCCTCAGAGAAGTGACCTGCCCAAGAGTCATTTAAGCAATGAATAAAATAGCTAAAAACTAGTCAAAAGGATTAGATTTGTACTTAGGTGTTTTCATATATTTTATGTAATGGCATTTTCTTTAAATTTAATATAAAATTAGGTAACTAGTATTTTATTAATACTTATTTTAGTAAAATATTATTTTTTCATCCTTTGAGTGAATATTTATTGGCTGACGAGGGAGAGATTACTTGTAGCTGGGTTGTAGCATTAGGCAAGACTTTATGGAGGTTGAGAGGCCTTAAGCTGCTGCCTTGATGGCTAGACAGGATTTGGCTATGTAGAGATGAGGAAGTGAAGAAAGATTATTCTAAGTGGAAAAAAAAGCATGAGCAAAGGCTCTGGAAGGTTCCAGACATGTCTGAGAACAGAAAACAGATTTGATAAAAATGTCAAGTACCAAGGGAGTAAAATCGTGGTCCTCTTATGTTTTGCTTTGTTTTTTCTTTAATTCTCTGAGATTAATTTGGCTATACCTGGAGAAAGCCTATTTATGACCTTACAGTTGCAGAGGAACAGTTGTGTACCTTTACAGAATACCAATTCTAAGGACAGGAAATAACTTCCTTGTGGAAGTGGGTAGTATGTGCTCTGCTATTTGAATGATGTGCAAGTGATGTATCTGAACTGGTAACATGGCAACTAATTATTGGTAAGTAACTATGGATCCATTTCAATATTATTACAGTATTACGATTGAATTTTATGAAATTGCCAATAACCAAGTTTTTTACATACAAAAATAGCTATTACATATAATTTAGTCTAATATAGACATAAGCATTTTTAGAAAGGAAATGAAAATATCATCCTTGTAAGAATATGTTTAGAATATTACACTTAGAAGGAATTTAAGTTAGAGTACCAAAATGCAAACAAAACAAGATAGTACCACTGTTCTTCAAACTGTGAATAATAATGACAAAGACTTCATCTGTACATCTCAAAAAGATATTGAATCATTAACTTTTAGTCAATTAACTACACATGCAGTATAAGTATAATAAAGAAATCTAAAGAAGTCTTTTATAAGACCTTTAAAAATGCTTTGGAACTCATAAGTCATGTTCAACCAAAATCCCCTGCTTTAAAGTAGTCTCATTTTCACTGATCTGCAGATATAGAAAAGTGAGCAATATACCTTCAAATTCAACCATCCAAATGCTAAACCTTTTTTTTTTTAGCATCCTGGTTGATTAAAAAGCAATTAAAAAGTCACCCCACCACCAATACTATTTTCAGAAAAACAGTGAAAACAGCTTCTTGGATAGGAGGTATATCTTTTAAACTTATCTCTGAGTTATTTGTCCTAAAATATGTCTATTTTTTTAAAAGTAGATTATCATCTTTCGCTTACCTTTAGCTTTGAAGTTCTGGAAATGTGTGACTATAGATGTAGTGATATGTCTTGCTACCAGATGAATTTCATTTGGACCAAGTTCATGATCAGCAAAAGCAATGACTTCAACTTCTTTCAGTGTCTCCATTTCCCTTATATATGGGGACTTTTTATTTTTCCATTTTTGCAATAAAGAAAAATCTCCTTTGCTATCTTCAGGATTTTTACTTTCTTCTTCAGATATGCAGTTGATTCTTTTATCCCACAGTCCAAGCAAACTTCTCTCCTCATCCTTTTGTTCTCCAGACATTACAAAAAAAGGACTTTGCTTTGATATGAAAATTGGTTTCATAGTTTCCATGTTTTCATTAATGTGTGGTTGATTTGGAAAGCCATAGCTTGACAGCACAGTATTCACAATGTTTTCTGCAGCTAAACATATTTTGAGTGGAGAAACAGTTGTTGGAATTTGGTTTGCCTCAGCAACAGGCTTTAGGGTTTCATAATGAAACACTCTTGGATTTTCACCTTTCCCCATTTCTATGAAAGACATGGCTTCCTTTAAGGCTGTTTCTGTGGAGTCATTTGCTTTCTTAAACAGTTTTTGTAAGACACTGCCTTCAGGGAGAGAGATGTTTCCTTCCAAGGCTTGATCAAAATGGCCAAAGTTAGGTTTCCTTGAGCTGTGGCCTTGCACTTCTTTTCTAGAGCATAATGGTTTAGTTTCTGAATCAGGCCTTCTCATTTGCTCTGAGTTTTTAGTTGTGTCTCCCATAGATGATCTAAGGTATGAGGGTACATTTGATGAAGTCCTATACTTTTTTCCCGTATTTTCCTCTGAATAAAATACCAAGTCAGGTACATTGATTTGTGGAGGATTATTCCCAAAACTACCTTCCTTCAACTTTGATGTGGGCATTTTTACGTTAGTTGCTAATTCTAGTTGATTAACAACGTAGGAATTTTCGCTGCCTTGAAACAAACTTTCCTTTGGAAGGTTTTTGATCAATGACTCATTGAAATGAGTACACTGGTCCATCAGTGTGCTGATGATTTCACATGCTATAATGTTCTCTTCCAATACGCTAGTTGAAGATGGTTCTACTTGGCTTATTTCTTTATCCAGCTTATTCTTAATTATACCAAGCATGTCACTGACAATATTAGCAGCATATGTAAGTAATTCTGAATGGAACGAATGAACCTGTAGAAAAGTATTCTCTATATTTTCTTTAGAAATAGTACTTGACTTGGATTCATCAGAACACTTTTTCAGTGGTTGTAACTTTGGCAAAATCCTTTTCCTTAACAGTCTCTGCTGGGCAGGAAAAAAGTTTTCTACAGGCATTTTCACTACTTCAGAAAACTCATACCTAGAAATACATTTAAACTGCAAATCCACAAATGACTCTAACATATTTAAAACTCTTTCAATAATTTCTCGAACAATTCGATTGCTAGAGCCCAAAGAAATTTGGTCTTTTGACTTTGTGTTATAAATTGGTATTTTGCTGAGGATGTGTTTTGTTGGAGAATCATATTTATTCTTAGTAGTTGTGCATTCTTTGATGACTGCTGGGGTGTCTTTATTATCTAAGGTGGGCATCTGGGACAAGAAACACAGCTGTAATTTTTCAAATAGCATTTCAACAATTTCCCTTCCAAACATATTAATCTGTGCTTTGGAATCCTCAGCTCTAGTAGAAGCTCCTTTTATAGGATTATAGGACCTGCTTTCACAAGCCTCAAGAGGTGGCAAATCTAAAAGTGAAAGAGAATGCTCTAATTCTTTTGCTTTTATTGAAATTTCAGTCAAAACATTCTCAGCTGTAATCAATAGCTTATATTTTTCGTTTTCAATGTCATTTGATTCAGTTTGCCATTTATCAAACATTTTTTTAAATATACCTTCTTTAGGAAAAATCTGTTCTAGCTGTGAGGAAACATTCTCCAAGAAAAAACATGCTTGTGGTTTGGACAGAAACTCTACACCTATATTCCCTTGTGAAAGTATGTGATCATTCAGATGTGAGAATTTGATCGGATAAGCCAAATTGTGGTTATTTGTAGCATATAATCCTTGCAAAACTGTATTAACCATTTCACTTGCTGCCATGATTCGATCAGATGGTAAAGCTTGTACATTTACCATTGCTCTATTTTGCTTCACCTTTTCAAATTGTTTCACAATTGCTTTTAGGATATTACTTATTATGTCCTTGGCATACATTTTTAGTTCCAAAGTGGGCAATTTTGTTTCCAGTAAGTTTTTAGCATCTCCTGTTGACAGGATATGTGGTGGCCCCATGGCAGCCTTGGACTGGCTGCCTCTTGGAGTCTTCTCACCAGAACCTAACTTGCTCTTGCTCTTGTCCTTAGTACCACCAGGTCCTATGTGTGACTTTGTTTTAAATTTAGGGAAAGAGGTAACTTTTGATTTTGCTTTTAAACTTGTTTTAAAACCTGGCCTAGGACTGCCCTTAGGACTGACTTTACTACCATGTAACCTTAGTGATTGCATGTCACCAGAACAACATTCAAGGGATAAGCTCTCTTCTAGATGCAATGAGGTAAAATCTGTGATTTTATTGAGAACCATTTGGACTAAATCTTTTCCCACTTGCAATGGAGAATATTGCATAAGGGTGTTTTCCAGTAAAGAGACATTTTGACTGCCTGCATAAGGATAAACCTGTGGTATCACATATCTGGAAGGATCACTTCTTTTCCCTGCTTGTTTAGTTCCTCTGATGCATGATGGTTCCATTCGGAATGCATCATTGTTGTCATATGCTTTTATTTCTCCCCTGTTTTTATTACATTCATATAAGGGTGTCACAACTACATTGTACATTTTCCCCAAAACGCTTTCAACTATGTCATTTGCTACACTGTTAATATGTGATTGATAGAATTTTTTTTGTGTTACATCTGCTGTTTTAATTTTAGAATTAGATCTATAGTGGGGGATTTCATTAAATGGAGGCAAATGACCTATGACTTCCATTACTCTTTGAGACACCTTATTTAAAACTTCTTCCACTGCACTGATCATTGAAGTTTTTTCTTTCTGTCTTGATTCTCCATTTCTCATAAATATTTCTTCTAAAACCATTACCTGGCTTTCTGATACTGATGTCATATGATTTTGTTCTAATGAGTTCTTTGAAAACAGAGTTAATTTGGTGATTTTCTCCTTCCCTCTTTGTCCCAGCAATATTTCATCTGATAAAGTTAGTTGTGAAAACAAGTTATGGTTCTGTTTTGAGTAAAAGCTAATTTCCTTTACAGATCTTTTATTATATAAAATCTTTAAGATACTGTTGATAATTTCACTCAGAAAGATGTTTTCTTGGAGTGAAACATTTTCTGGACATGGATACATCTTTTGGATTTCTAGATCTAAGTCATTTTTAATAAGCTTCAATATGGCACTGGCAATGATGTCAGCATATTCCTTAAGACGAGCTTCTGACAGAGGAATTGTGGATCCATGTTTTTCTCTGTGACTGGCAAAAGTGGAATCTGTGAGCTCTTGGCTGAGAATGGTTTCAGTTGTTGATAATTTCAGGACATTCACATCTGATTCAACTTGGCTTGGTTTATGAAAGCAACTGGCATCTTGTTCACAATTTTCCAAGTCTGGGCTAACAAATGACTTTTCTTTAGTCTGGAAAGCAAGAGTAATTAATGAATCTATTCTTTCAGTGGCAAACGATTCCAACCTATTGAAAATAGTTTTAGTGATGACATTAGCATTTTCCTCACATGGGTCAGGAACAGATTTTTTATTATCTTCCTTCTCTACTATAGTTGTCTGATTGTCATCGGCATGAGCTGATTTTGGATTTCCTGAAAATGGAAAGCACACTGTTTTACTTTCACTTTTTGACCCCATAAGAAGAAACTGTTGACACTCTGCTTTTGGAAGCATTTCACAAAAAGTCAGGGGCAATTTTGCAGAAGTACAATCCTTTGCATTTATGCCAAGCATGACAGCAGAACTGAGATTATGAAGAACAATATCCACTATATCACTGGATAGCATAATAACATCTGATTTGGGAACTGAAAGTTTTGGAAAAACCTTATTTGCACTCTCAGTGTATATTTCAGAATTTGCTCCTGAACGTTTATCTTCTATGTGACATTTCAGAGTGGGTGTGGCAAGAGAGAGATTATTCTGATCCAGGGTTTTTTCATAAATGTCACTTAAGACACCTTCAATGGTATCTTGTATTTGAAACTGAAGCACTTTTCGATATTCAGTCTTATTGAACAACTTCTCAATAATACCTTCTTGCTGCTCTGAATCAATCTCTTTTTCAGAACTGTTTTTCACACATTTGCCTTTAGAAGATACAATATCTAACACTGTGTTAACAATTTGACTTGCAATACTTTCAGCAACTACAATGTTATGAGTTAAGAAAGGACTTTCTGTTTCTTTATCTAACTCTTGCTTGATCCCTTGTAAAATTTTTCTAGCTACTTCTGTTGCATAAGTATTTAATTTAGATAAAGAGAGTTGACATATTGAGTTATTTCCTGACTTAATATGATCCAGTGAGCAACAGGAAAACTGATGATCAGAATAGGAATCTTTGGTTGACAATGCTTTGATTAATGTACTCCTATCCTGCTCTATAGGTAAAGCCAATGGAACTGTGAAACTGACTTGGGGACAAAATAGAGAATTTACTTTGGTAGTAGCAAACGTTTCTAAATTTGTTAATACTGTCTGTACAATATCTTCAACTACATTTACTTTGGCCTGTTTATCAACAGTATATCCAGACTGAAACATACAAGGATTTCTTTCCAGCACAGTAACAGAGGACTTCCCTACACTGGTGTGTTCATAAAAAGAAACATTTGCTGAAAAGGTGATAGTTTTATACCTATTTTCAATTGCTTTTCTCTCTGTCATGGCAGCCGAATAAAGTTTATGAAATACAGTTCTAACAACATCATTTGCAACAATAGTTACATCTGCTTCAGACACTAAAGGGCCCATGAAATGAACAGATGTTTGGGCAACTGGCTCATCAATATTGGGAGGGATGCCACTTAAATGAGACTGGGAGAGAGGAAGCACATTTAATTGATTGACTAAAGCATTTTGAAAAATTTCATTTAAAATGTTTCTTATAATGGGCACAATTGGAGATTTCTGTGGTTCTTTGAGTTCCACTTCAATTTTGTTTAAGGTTCTTTCTAGAACCCATTGTTTAAGAGAATCTGATTTACTTTCTTCCCCTGATGGTGTTTTCTCGTCATTGAATGCTTTCTCTGTATGTGTAGCATCTTCTGTAACTGAATCTGATTCAGCACCTCCAGGAAGATGATTTCCATAGGTTGGTCTATATCGGTAAGTTTCAATGTCGCTTTCATCAGATTCAGTTTCATTAAACATACTTGAAGATATTGCATCTAAAATTAAATTGACTGTATCCTTCAACATTTGTTTCTCAGGTGGTGGGTTTTTTACACTTGTCCTCAAATCTGTTGTGTTCACATTTAATTCAGTTTGGATAGCCTTCAAAATTGTACTTGATACTTTCTTTGCATGAGTGTATAAAGAAGACTGCAATAGTTTTTCATGTGTGTCTGTGAAAACACTGGAACTTTCACATTCCCAGTCTATTTTATTGTTTCTTTTATTTCCATCATTAATAGCATCCAGAGTTCCTAAATTTCCATTGGCAAGCCCTTCCAATTTAGCAAAAACCATATTAAAAATATCTGAAGCCACAGCTTTCAGTTTATATGGATACATTTCCTTTGTTCTCCCTGTTTTGGAAGACACAGGAGCAGTAGTTTTTGCTTTGTTGTTAGGCACCTCTTTATTACCCTCCTGGATCATCCTAGATACCATGCTGGAGATTACGTTAGTACATCTGGCCATTTCCTCAATAACTGAATCAAATGATAGGCTGTCAATGTCAAGGTACTCTGAGACAGCTTTAAATCCAGAACTTGCTAAACTGCTCTCCATGTTAACACTACATAATTTTTCAAGAATATATTCCAAAATTGTTTTGGAAATAAGCTGAATATTAGACTGCAATGCAGTGGTTGTTTGCTGATTCTCATTTGTTTCCTCTCTGTTTTGCTTATTAGAAGATGTGTTAGAGATAGGATAGATTCCTATGAGATTGCATAACATTTCATATAGGGTATCTCCAATTCTATCTACCACTTGCAATCTGGCATACTCTTTGAGATCCTCCTTTCCATTAAAGACACTATGAACAGTACACGGAGTAGCCAAATATTTGCGAATTTCAGGAGTAACTGCCTCATGCACACTAGAAAAATGAGAGAAAATAGATTTTTTATCCTGCTTACTTGGCAAAATGTTTTGTTTATCAGCATTGCAAGATTCATATGAGGTTTCAGGCCTTGGCTTATTTGAAGGTAGTGAAACATTGCTTTGATCTGCATTTCTACTTGATAATATCTCACAAATACAAGTTACTAATGGACTTGCCATAATGTTATCATCGAGATTTGTGACAAGAGGTTCTAATTTCTTATCAGTGTCAGCAAAAAATTCTGTACCTTTAGGGATTTTGGTAGAGTCTACCTCCCTAATATTTAGGTTTTTCTTATTGAGTTTCAATTCATTCTGGATAGCATGCAAAACAATGTTTACAACTTTACTCGTGTAAGCACTAAGTTGGCATTGTAAAGCAGATTGCTTGGTAAGAGAAGGTTTGAAGCTCATTTGCAATTTTGGAAAAACAAATAACTTTAGCTTTTTAAAAATTGTATTAATGATCTTATCATTAATGTCATCTAGAGCCTCAGGTCCACTTTCTCTATCTTGTAATGAGGAAGGCTTTGCAGGATCTATATTGACAGAAGATAAATGTTTTACTTTCTTTTTGCTGTCAAACCATATGTTTAATGGCTTTTTATTTGGTGTTTCTTTGACCATATGGAGAATGTCAGAATTATCTGGAGAAGTTTGATGAACTGATGTAGAAATGGAACCTGTGGTGGTATTGGGAATGTAGTTTGAAGTTTTATAAAGTATATTTAACACAGCGTCTGTTATTTCTTGAGCCACTGTACTGATTTCTGAGGCAGAGAACATCTGGTCCACCGATTCTTGATATGACAGTCCTTGAGGTTTGCCTGAGGCAAAAATGGATGCTTCCTTGGCATTTTTACTCTCTAAGTGACCAGGAGGAACAGAAGATATGTCCTTGATCATTTCTATTAAAATACTTTTAATTATGTTTTCTGAAGCCTTTTGTATTTGATGCTTTTCATCTTGGCTGAAAATCAAAATATCTTTATTCAAGAACATTTTTTCCCTTAAAAGATCCTCATTGCTAAAAGATGGGAGGTCAGTCTGTAATCCCCAATCACATGTGCTTCCAGAATCAGGCTTTGTAGGTGATTTGATATTTCTTTCGTATTGAAAACAAACATTTCCCTTAGTAAACTGATGATCAGGAATCTTCTCTTTTAATTTTGCTTTTTCATCTTTGAAAGATAAATCAAGAACATTTTTTACAATTTTATCTATTTCTTCATTATCATCCTCAGAATAAAGGACCATGCCAGGAACATTAATAGATGGAAATGGTCTTCCAGATTTAGGTCCATTAGATAACCTAGTGCCAGTGAGTCTGTACTTTTCTTCAGTGTCAGAAGGATTTCTTGGTCTGGTGCATCTCTCCTTTTGAACAACTGCTTTTACTGGTTCCTGATGGAGCTGAGTTAAGATGTCATCCATTAATTGAAGGAGTACCACTGTATCTTCAGATGCAATAAGTCTCTCATTATTAAGTTCAGTTTGTACATAACCTAGTATAGTGCTGACTGCTTCCTCTATGTAATCAACCAAAGAGGACTGGGAGAAAACATTTGACATTAAATGCTGTATTTCTTCTTTAACAATTAAATTGGCAGCTTCAGGTTCAGTACTAGATTTATTTTTGCCAGCTCTCTGAAGGTACATATGCGTTGAATCTGCCATTTGTTGCTGATCAGAAAGTTTAGCTGTGTCTTCAAGATGAGGTAGTTCATTTTGCTTACATGATGCAAAAGTCATAAGCTTTTCTAATATGGATTGCACCATATCTTCCGCAACATCACACATGGGTTCCAAAGTACAAGGTAATGAAGGTTGTAAAGGTTTTTCATCTGATGGAATGAAATATTCTTCACCAGCTGTTATACCTGGTTTACTGTGTACTGACAAATCTTCTTGTGAAAACATCTCAACACATTTTTTCTCAACTACAGACTCTAGCTTCTCAAGCATATTTTCCACAATCTCACCAGCTACTGAGCAGATATCAACACTAGAGAGTAAGTCTCCTTTGTCAGCTTCCCCTTGGTCAACAAAAACTTCAGCAGTAACAGAAGAAAGAGAGGGAATGGCTTGAGTTAAATCAGACATTATTTCTTGAAAAATGCTTTCTAAAATCAATTCAGTTTCTCCTTTTAAGTGACATTTAAAGTTGACAAAAACATTCTTTATATTTTTCATCTCATTGATGGCTTTCGTTTTTTGATCAGAAAACAATTGACTCTCTAAGCCATTTGTTTCAGTGGTAGCATCTTTAGATTTTTTTGTGCCTGTTTCAAATGATGCTAAAAGTTGACTATCAGATTTACAACTTCTGAGTGTAGAGTGTGAATATATCATCCTGGCTTTATTATATTTAAGGTTAGAGGTTATAGACTGTATTTTCCTGTGACAAGTTTTCCCCACAACTGTTCTTTCTATATGCGCAGAAGGAGGTTTTAAAGATGTGGTTGGTCGCCTTACTGACATGTCAACAGCCAATGCACAGGGCCCTGTATGAAAAGTTTTAGTTGTTGCAGATGTGTAGCTTCCATATGTAAATTCTTCACTGCATGTGCTACAGAAACTGGAACTATCTGAAGAGAGGATGGAGTCTTCAGATACTGGGTATGTATTATTTTGCAATCTTTCTTCATATTTTATGATGGCTGGGTATAATATACTAGTCACTGTAGCGACAACCCAAGTCATTATATTCTGAATTATACTATTCAGTTCTTCAGAAGTTACCTAAGGAGGCAAGCAGGGATGAAAAGAAAAATATGGAACAATTTACTGTATTCTGGAAACAGAGGCTAATATTTAATGCTTTATATCAAAGAATGCATAGGTGGAATACCATCATGGTTTATAAAGATAATAGAGAAAACAGATTTCTTTAGAATTCCAGATAAATTTCAAGTTGATTTATTCTATACTACAGTGAAATATTTTAAAATAAGATTCCCTTGAATTAAAATTCCCTCAGAAGTTTATTATACCATTTATTGCTGGTTATTTATTATTTAGCAATAAATGACTTTTGGATTTAAAAAAAAAAAGCATCACCATATTGCAAGTATTTTGGCAAGAAGAAATCTGGTGCTTATGATCCAACAATTTTTAAAAAAATGAACCAGATCACTTCTCACAAACTACTTTTCAAAAAAGATGCAGTCAAAATATTTGGAGCCTTCATAAGCATGTCTTGCAGGAATATGAGGATAGAAAAGAGAGAGAAAGACACAGGAAAAGGGAGCCGCCATATTATATTGACCCTGCCATGTAAGAGAGAGGATTGCAGGAAAACAGAAGCCCTGAGAGTCTCAAGGAGCTGAGGCCCAGGGAGAGATGAGTCATATGCCTGATAGCTCATAACTGAACTCAGGAAGAAAGTAGAACAGCCAAGACTGATAGAGGAGGCCTGGAAAGAGACAAGCCTTATGCCTGGTTACCCACAGCTGACCTCCAAGAGATGGTAGATTCTGGAGGGGAAGGCAGAGATCCACAGCCATCTTTGCCACATGGCAGGATGCTAAGATCTACAATAGTTGACCATAATGAGAAAGCATCTCTGATGGGACATTGATTTGGACATTTCATGGCCTCAGAACTGTAAGCTTTTCCCCAAATAAAGTTCCCATTATAAAAGCCAACCCATTTCTGGTACTTTGCATCAGCAACCCTTTGACAAGCTAAAACACTGTTTATCTTTGCTTGTTGAAGTCTCAACTTTTAGGTGATTGCATTTCTCTTATGTCACCTTTTTAGGTGATGAAGTCCCTTTCCAAGAAAACTGCTAGAGACAGATCCAGGCATCCTGACTCACCTGCTACTACTGAGTTTACCAGCTGGATTTGCAAAGGCATGTTGTGTAATAGCTTCCCATGACAGAATGGGTTTGTAGTTTGATGGTGTTCCTGTGAAGGCTAGGGTCCTTAACATTCTTCATTATCCACATAAAAACCTGTCCTGAAGGTACAACATTATCTTTTGATAATAACTTTGGACCACTGAGAAATCCAAGAATTAAATGAAAGTGAAAGTCGAAGGAGAAAAAAAACAAAGAAGGAGGCTGGGAAATATCAATACACGATCCACTGTTATCTGAATCACATATTTTTTTCTACTATGACACATCAGACAATACAATCAATATACTGCATTATCAGTGGATTTTATTATACATACTTTTTCTTGCAAGCAATTTTGTAGGAGGTTCTGATGTCTGTAAAGTTAAGAAAGATGGATCATTTAATTATTACTTATAGTCAAGAGTTTATGTAACTTTTTCCAAAATTCCTAATCATTCAATCAGTTTCTTCTTATGTCTGGGAGATTTTCCATAGAAATTCAAAAAGAATAATAAACTTTACTTTTTGTCTAATCCCTCTATTTTACCTCCTTCTTGGATATTGGCCCCTGGATACAGAGACATGCTCTATTACTCAGAAGAGCTGAATTATATTTGCTGCATAAAAGCATATTGCCTGATAGTTGTACTTCTGACTTGCCTTAGCCATGCCTGTTTTTCGGTTTGCTGAGGAGGGACATAGGGTTGGAGGGTTGGAGTGGGCTAGTCTCTTCTATCTGCTAAATGGCATGATGAGGTGTCAAGGAATCTGACCAGAGCTGTCTGATAATCATCTTCAAAGTCCCTAGCCCTATCTTTATGTCCCACAGCAGGGAGGGAAGGGAAGATACAGACGATTATTCAATAACTATGGGTGTTAAAATCACAGGATTTCAGACATATTCAATACCAAATTAGATTAGATATAGCCTTTTTCTGTGTATAACACTATTCTATTATGCACTCAAATCAGAATTATTTATCATTGCACACTAAGGGAAATAAAAAACATAGGTTTTTACATTATAAAAAAAAATAAAAGAACAAATCAATCATGAAAATGATAGTATAACAAAACAGCAGTTAATTTAAAAAAAAAAAGGCCTAATCTGCAGTTCCAATTCATTTTCATATGTTTTTTTGCCAGCAGAGATCCTTTGCTTGTCTTTTTTCTATTTTATTAAAGGAAAAGTGGCACTCCTTTTTCACTTTTCTTAGGTTTTTACCTTACATTATTAAATTTTCTTTTGTCCAAGGTCTAAAATTCAATTTTGAGAAACAGCCAGACTGAGAATTTCATCCTAACTCTTGACAGAAAAAGAAAACTTCATTGGTTTCATCTCGGAAATTGGGTAGGCAAAGTAGCAATAGCCCATCCTTAACTAACATATTTTTGCAAAATGGAACCTGGCATGAAAGCTGAGTCAGTGATATAAATTCCATTCTTTGGCCTCATTTATTTTTTCAGGATCTGGTTTCTTAGGTCAGCCCAGGAACAACTACTTTCTTGTAGATATTGTGCAACATAATTCTCCAGATACATTGTTCCTATTCTCTCCACATTATGCAACAGGCATCAAACTGAACTCTATGAGTCCTAGGTATTCATTGATACTTGTCCCCAACAGGCTTTCTGCCCCAAAGACATTTACTTTGAGAAAAACAAAAAGACCTAAGAATAAAACTAAGCAAATAAATGAGAAAAGCCTTATTGAGGACTACTATAAATTATTTGTAATAATCAAATAAATTATAATATTAAAAATGGCAGAGAAAGGAGCTCCTAAAATTCACTCCTCCCAAAAAGTAATTAACTATAAAATTATCAAGAATCATCTGTTTCAGAATACTGAAGATTGACAAAAGGATTATGGTCATGTAGAGAGTGTTTATTAAGAAAAGTGGCTTAAAAAACTTAAAAAGTGGTTGAGTTTTGAAGGCATGCTTTACCACACCTAAGAGCCCACTGGCAGACTGGAAAGACTGATAGGTTCCAGGTGCTTAAGGAAATCTATATCCATTCATTAGTGACCACTGAGCTAACTGAGTAGAGATGTTAGTAGCCACATATGACAAAGAATATGAACTTTATAAATTAGTTCAGAAATTCATTAAATAAACAACAGAGAAAACAAACCCTGTGATGGGGAGAATTTGATTTCCAGAGTTGCTACATTATATTATTTAAAAAGTCTATTTTTTCAAGCAAAAATTATGATACATGAACAGAAACAACAAAGTATAGCTCATATACAGAAAAAAAAAATCAACAGAAAATGTGAGGAAGCCCAGATGTTGGACTTACTAGACAATGACTTAAAATCACCTATTTAAAATATGTCCAAAGACCTAAAGGAAACAATATATAAAGAACTAAAATATATGAATGATATATCACAAAATAGAGAATATCAATAAAGAGATAGAAATTATAAAAAAGAACCAAATAGAAATTCTGGAATAGAAAAGTAATGAAAATTTCTCTATAGACACCGAAGAGCAGATTTGAGCAGGCAGAAGAATGAATCAGAAAACTTGAAGACAGGCCAAGTGTGATTACTTAACCTGAGAAAGAGAAAGAAAAGAGAATGAAGAGAAATGAACACACTCTGAGAGGCTTGTGGGACACTATCAAGTATACTAACATATGCAAAATGAATGTTTCAGATGGAGGAGAAAGAGAAAGTGGCAGAAAGAATATTTGAAAAAATAATAGCCAAAAACATTCCAAATTCAATGAAAAACATTAATCTGCACACCGAAGCTCGACAAACTTCAAGTAGGATAAACCTAATGAAGCACCTAGACACATCACAGTCAAACTATCAAAAGGCAAAGCCAAAAAGAGAATCTAAGAGAATCTGAGAGCAGCAAAAGAAAAGCATCTGATCATCTAAAAGGGATCCTCAATAAGATTAACAGGTGATTTCTCACAAGAAACCATGGAGGCCAAAAGACATTGAGATGACATATTTTCATTCATATGATATATTCATTTGCTGAAAGAAAATGACTATCTACTAAAAATTAATATCCATTAAAACTGTCCTTCAAAAAGTAAAGAAGAAATTAAGATATACCCAAATAAACAAAAACTTGAGAGAATTTATCAATAGTATACCTGCCTAAAGAGAAATATTATAGGGAATCCTGAAAGTTGAAATCAAAGAATAGAAAATAATTCAAACCCACACTAATAAATAAAAAGCACTGGTAAAGGTAACTATACAGGAAAATATAAAAGACTATAAATGCTTTTTTGGTTTGGAACTCCTTGTTCTCTTATCTTATTTATAAGACAACTAACTGCACAAAGAAATAATTATAAATCTGTGTTGATGTACATAAAGAGTACAAGGATGTAATTTATGTGACATTACAAGAACAGAGGGGAGGAGATGAAATGGAACTATATAGAGGCACATTTTTACATACTATTGAAATTAAGTTGGTAGACATACAAACAAGATTGTGATAAATAATGATTGTAACTGTAATCCCCAGGGGCAATGGATACAAAAATAACCTAAAAATACATATTAAGAGAAATGACAAGACAAATAAAATAGTATAATACAAAAAATCTATTAACAAAAAGAAATTAGTAATGGAGGAACAAGGGAACAAAAAGACATGAAATATAGAAAACAGCAAAATAGCAGGCATAAATCCTACCTTAAATGTAAAAGGATTAAACATTCCAAAAGACAAATACAAATCAGAACCATGAGATGCCACTGTACACCCACTAGGATTGCTAAAGTCAAAGAAAGAGAGAAAGTAACAAGTATTGGTAATGATCTGGAAAAATTAAAACCCTTATACCTTGCTGGTGGTAATGTAAAATAGTTCAGCTCCTTTTGCAGCTCCCCCCAAAAGTTAAACATACGGTTATCATATGCAGTAGACTGAATTATATACCTGGGGAAAAAACACATTCTTAATCTTGATCCACATTCCTGTGGGTTTGAACCCAATATAAATAAGGTCTCCTTAAGATGTTATTTTAGTAAAGGTGTGGCCCAAATGAATGAGGTTGGGCCTTAATCCAGATTAAGGGAGTACTTTATAAGCAGAAAAATTTTAGACATAGAAAGTGCCATGGAGAGAAGCCAGAAGCTGGAAGTCAGAGGAAACAGGAAGAGAAGGGAGAGGATGTTTTTATGTGATAGGAAAACCAAGGAACCTAGGGATTGCCAGCCAACAAGAACACTAGTGAACCTAGGAAGAAGCAAGCTTTCTGGTCTCCAAAACTGTGAACCAACAAATTCTCATTGTTAAGCCAACCCATTGTGTGGTATTTGTCAAAGCAGCTGGGAAACTAAGACACCTATGACCCAAAAATTCCACTCCTTGGTATATATTATTCAGAACTGAAAACACATGCCCACAAAAACTTGTCCAAATGTTCACAGCAGCATTATTTGTAATAGCCCAAAGTTGGAACAGCCTAAATGTCCATCAAATGATAAATGGATAAACAAAATGTGGTATAGCCATATATTAGAACATTATTCAGCTGTAAAAAGGGATGAAGTACTGATACATGCTACAACATGGATGAATCTTGAAAACATGGTAGTCACAAAATGTCACATATTATATGATTCCATTCACATGAAATTGTCCAGAATAGACAAATATATAGAGAAAGAAAGTAAATTAGGGGTTGCTTAAGAGTGTGTGTGTGGGGGAGTTTGAGTGGAAGGATAAAAGGGTGATAGCTAAAGGGTACAGGGTTTCTCTTTGAAGTGATTAAAGTATACTAACATTGACTTTTATTATGGTTTCACAACCTTGTAATATGCTAACAACCATGGAGCTGTACACTTTAAAGAGGTGAATTTTATGATCTGTGAAATATTTTTCAAAAAGCAATGCGTCAGATACAATATGAAATTTGCAATGAACTAGCACAAAATCTTGGAGTCAATTGAGCAGAAACATGCAAATGAACTGGCTGTTATATTGGGAAGTTACACCATAATTCTAGGAGTGACATGATATTCCAATGTAAGGAGTGTTTTTACTCTGAATGATCCGATGTTCCTAGTGTGATAAGGTTCCCTTTGATAGACTTCTGATTATGTTGACATTACTAATACAAAACATTGGTTTTAGGTTATTGGTTGAGCCAACTCTAATTTTTAAATAAAAAGGGCAATGATATTAATGCCAGTTAGTTGAGAAGCCCCAAGAAGAGAGTACAGTTTTCCAATTAGCCTGCCATATCATAAAACTATAAACATAATTTTCTACTCCTGACCTTCTCCTACATATCATATAATCTTTAATCAGGAAGATTCTTGAATTGTTGGTCAACTGGTTGACCAACTACCACCTGAAGATTAAGGTAGCAGTAATTAATTAGTTCTGCCTGCCTAATAGTTCCAAATATGCAGTTTTTCAGTCTGATTGGTGGCATTCTATCTGTAGCTCATGTACATAGTCTTAGCTCCTGATCTTCCATGGCTCACAATCCATTCTACTATCTAATCCATTTATGGATTTTTTTTTTTTTTTGCCTGGAGTGGGATTTAAAAGCAGCACCTCTATATCTTAACATTGGCATTCCAATTTGAAAGCCAAAGGCTAGGTAGTTCTAAGGTGGCGCACACATAATACTTTGACTGACATTTCCCTTTGCTCCCCCTTCCATCCTCAGTTCTCTCTCTGGTATTATTTGTGTCTACCCATCTCCTCCTAAACATGGTTAAACACATCTGAGGACATGGGCAATTTTTTGTTCATCTTGGTATCTGACTAACATCTAACAATATGTTTAAATACAGTAGTTTCAAAAAGTGTCTGACAAATTCCCACTTAACATCTTTTGGATCTGTGTATACTTCTCTTTAATTCAAAGCCAAATCTTTGTGCAAGGCACTATTCACTAATGGACTTCTAGTTTCTTATCTCATATGCTGCCACCAGAATTTTATTCATCCCATGTACTAATCTGACCATATTATATTCCTCCTCCAAATCATCAGACTCAATAAATAAATTACAAATTTCTGGCCACAATCTGCAGGGTGACAGACTTATTGTTCTCTTTATTGTTACTTCTTATGTCTTTCATTTCAACCAAAATAATTTAACCCATTATCTAAATGCAATGCTTAATCATTAGAAATTGATGCTTTTGAAATAAGTTGCAAATATTCTTTAGGAGGAAAGTAACAGATTAAGTGATTAATACTTTATTGTAAACTACCTTTCCATCTTTCAGAAGACAATAACTTCAAAAGGCCTAAGTAATGGTAAATGATTGAAAGGAAACAAAGGCAAAGAGGTATTAAGTCCAGATCTCAGGAAGCTACCTGAGGAGAGATCATGCTGGGGATATGGGAAAGTGGCATGAAGACCCTGAATATAGGAAGTAGAGAGAACCACAGTAGGAATAAAGAGTAAAAGAGGAAAGCATGAGTGACTAACCTTTGTCTAATTCACAATTTAAGCTTGGTGTTGATAGTTTGCAAAAGACAGAAGTTTCACTAAATCCAAATAGAACTGCAAGAATGGAGGATCCCAGGTAATAAATTACTGTCAAACAGCACCCTTGTGAAATTAATATATTAACTTAAAATGATAAATTAATTTTCTTAGATACTTACGTATTTGAGAGAACAGGAGAAGAGAAAATACCCTGGGTTGTATTGCGAACCTGAGATCCTTTTAAACAGAAAAAGAAAATTATAATTTGTATCCTTTCCCAGGTACTTGTGAAATGGTAATTAATTAATATGCTCACCTACATCTTTATTCTCTGCTATTACTCCCCTGTTTAAAAACCTCCAGGAACTTGCTGTCATTGTCACAGTGAAGCACAAATTCTTTAGCAAGGCATAAAATATAAACTAATATGACATTCTTGTCTCCCTCTCCTGTCATCTCTGCTAGTCTGACATGTGAATTCTATGCTCTAGAGATACTGAATAATTTGCAATTCCTTAAAATATATTTTTTCCTTGTCTCTGGACATTTGTTTTTGCTCTTTGTCCAGAATATCCTATTCTCTTCTTAATATCTCATCTTTTTGGTCTCAATAAACTTGTGTTACCTCTTTTAAAAAGTCTTTTCTTGAAACCTGCCTAAATAAATATCTTTCCTTCATGCTTCCATCCCAAAGCACTCTATACATGCTTCCATTATAAAACTCATTAGACTGTATTTTCATTATATATTTACTCTTCTGTCTCTCCAATATAATATGAATTCACCACTATAACCTCAACACTTAATACACAGGAAATAGTCAAGAATATTTATTTTTAAATACTTTGTGTTTCCTCTCAAAGTTTAATTAATATGTCTGCCATTAATCTTCACACTCAAATGTTGTCTAACTTGCTTTGTATGTAATCTAGCAAGAGACTATAACTGGAAGGAGTTTAGTAAATACACAGGGTGAGGATGACATAACAAATATTTATGCAGAACATCTCTATGATATTCTAGATTGGTGTATGTTAATTATGCAAATACATAAATGAATGAAAGCCAAATAGACTGCTTTGAATAGAGTTAGCAAAATGAGCCAGTTCAAAGTCAAGTTTAATTGGAAACTCTTTTGTTTCTCCCAATAAATGAGTAACTAATAGGTAACGATGAGTATAAAAAATCATACCTCAATCCCATATACATTCATTAAGTTTGTTTTTGTGTGTTTGGTTTTTATTTTTATTTATTTTTAATATACTTTCTTTTTTTAAAGATACTTAGATTACATAAATGTTACATAAAAAATATAGGGGATTTTCATATGCCCTGCTCCTTACCCCTCCCACATTTTCCCACAATTACAACATCCTTCATTACTGTGGTACATTTGTTACAATTGAACACATTTTGGAGCATTGTCACTAAGCATGGATTATAGTTTACACTGCAGTTTACACTCTTTCCCGCACAATTTTGTAATTTATGACAAGATACATAATGGCCTGTATCTGTTATTGCAACGTCATTCTCAAGTCCCAAAAAATGGCCCCATATTACACCTATTTTTCCCTCTCCCTCCCCTCAGAACCTTCAGTGGCCAATGCCTCCATATCAATGATAAAAGTTCTTCCATTGCTAGAATCACAATAAGTCTATAGCAGAATAACAGTAAGTCTACTCTAGTCCATCATTCATTCCCTAATCCTGAGGATTCTGGGATGGTGATGCCCACTTCACCTCTAATTGAGAGGGGGCTTAGATCCCATGGGGCAGATGGACGGGACTATCTTGCTTGCAGCTGCAGACTCTCTCTGTTCCTTGGGATGGTGTTGTCCATCATCATCTCCTTGTTAGTTGTCCTGGGTGACTCCAATGGCCTGGGGAGTAGGTGTGGCAATTCTGTTGAGATTCAGGGCCCAAATGGCACATGGACAGCCTAAAGATTTAAGTCTCTTGGACATATACCTATCAACTCTAGTACTAAATATAGGTTCAAATAGAAGGGGCAGAAGAGCCATGTGTAAGGAAACCCACAACTGATTCCAACTCTGTCACACTGGGAGCATAAATTCCAAAGTAGGGCCCACTGGCAGAGTACCAAAATCCTGAGCTGTCTGCCCTGCCTACAGTATCTGTATCTGGATGTCTCCAGAACCCTCAGGAGCTCCGCTGTTTGAGGCACTGTTTACTGTGGCAGTCAATGAGATCCTGCTGAGACGTGCATAAGCATAACCTCTGGAATGATCTTCTAACTCACTTTGAAGTCTCTTAGCCATATAAATGTTTGGTTTTAGAGATGCGAAATCTGAAAGAGATTGTACAGGACTGAGAAATTAAGTGTGAAGACAATACTATTTTTTTTTTTAAGTCAAACCACCAAAAAATACACATTTGTGGTTTCCAAAAATACACTTGAGTAAATATCCTAAAAAAGTTCTGCCTAGAATTCTGTATAAAACAACAGGAACATCCTCTGAAATGTACAACTAAGCTTTCCAGAAGGGAACAGAAATCCTGAAATGTAAAAAATGAAGCAGTGATGAAAGATGTTGTTAATGGGGAAAACTGTGGGAGGGGAAGAGGGTGGGGTATATGGGAATCCCCCTACATTTCTATCAATCATTTATGTAATCTAACCCTTTTTCAAAAATTAAATTAAATTTTATAAAAATGAAGCAAGAGCACAAATCTAGAGTGGAAGCAAGTGCTGAAGCTGGTGTCTGCCCTAGGGGTATTGGCAAATTAATGGAAAATTAGTGGCTTGGCAGAGGATGGTAAGACAAGACATCAGGCTTAAATAGGATGGGAAATTAAAACTAAGAGCCCCTGAAAATATACAGGATCCCAAAAAGCCACACAGTAATTTTTTTCAAGGTCTTTTTTCTTTATTACAGAAGTTGTGGATTTACAGAACAATGATACCCCACCACCAACACCTTACATTGGTGTGGAACATTTGTTACAACCCATGATGGCACATTTTTATAATTGTACTATTAATTAAAGCTCATGGTATAACTTAAGGTTCAATGTTTGTGTAGTGTGCTTCCATGAATTAAAAAGTTTATTCTGTTACCATATATGCAATCTAACATTTCCCCCTTTTAACCGCATTCACTTTTTTAAGCACATCTTGCTTTTAATAACATTCAAAATGTTGTGCAACCATCACCACCATCCATTACCAAAACACTTCCATCATATCAAATAGGAACCCTGTACATTTTAGGTTTAACTTCCCACTCCCTATCCCATCCCGTCCCCTGGTAACCTATAGTCTAGATTCTGACTATATGAGTTTGCTTATTCTAATTGTTGCAAAAGTGAGATCATAAAATATTTGTCCTTTTATGTCTGGCATATTTCACTCAACATTATGTTAAGATGTCAATATGACCCAAAGCAATTTATAGATTCAGTGTAATCCCAATCAAAATTCCAACAACTTTCTCGGCAGAAATGGAAAAGCCAATCATCAAATTTCTATGGAAGGGTAAGGGGACCCAAAATAGCTAAAGCCATATTGAAAAAGAAGAATGAAGTTGGAGGACTCATGCTTCCTGATCTTAAAACTTATTACAAGCCCACAATAATCAAAACATCATGATACTAGCACAAGGACAGTAATAGAGACCAATGGAATAGAAATGAGAGCTCAGAAATCAATCCTCACATTTATGGCCAACTGAGTTTTAGCAAGGTGGCAAAGACCACTCCATTAGGAAAGAAGAGTCAATTCAACAAATGGTGCTGCGAAAGCTGGATCTCCTTTTGCAAAAAAAGGAGGACCCCTACTTCACACCTTATACAAAAATCAAATCAAAATTGATTAAAGAATTTAATATAAGAACTAGAACTATCAACCCCCTAGAAGAAAACATAGGTAAACATCTCCAGGAATCTGTGTTAGTAGGCAATGGTTTCTTAGACTTTATACCGAAAGCACAATCAACAAAAGAAAAATTGGTGCTTCCTCAAAATTAAAAACTTTTGTTCCTCAAAAGACTTTGTCAAGAAAATAAAATGACAAGATACACAATGGAAGAAAATATTTGGAAATCACATACCTGATAAAGGATTAATATCCAGAGTATATAAAGAAATCCTTCAACTTAACAACAAAAAAATAAACAGCCCAATAAAAAAATCAGCAAAAGACTTGAATAGACATTTCTCCAAAGATATACAAATGGCCAGAAAGCATATGGAAATATATTCAACATCATTAGCCATCAAGAAAATGCAACTGAAAACCCTGGTACCATTTCATACCCATTAGAATGGCTATTAATAAAACAGAAAATGTGTTGGAGAAGATTTGGAGGAATAGGAACACTCACTTTTTGCTGGTTTCAATGTAAAATGGTGCAACCACTGTGGAAGATAGTTTGGCAGTTCCCCAGAAAGCTAAGTATAGAACTACTATATGACCCAGCAATCCCACTATTAGGTTTATAGCCATAAGAATTGAAAGCAGGAACTTGAACACATATTTGCACACTGATATTCATAAAGGCATTATTCACAATTGTCAAAAGATGGAAGCCACCCAAGTGTCCATCAACTAATGAATGGATAAATAAAATGTGAGATATATATATACACATAATGGAATACTATTTAACCATAAAAAGGATTGAAGTCTTGATACATGCAACAACATGGATGAAACTTGAAGACATAATGTTGAGTGAAATATACTTTCATTCCAGGAACATGGAATATCCTTCCATTCATTTAGGTATTCCTTAATTTCTTTTAGCAATGTTCTGTAGTTTTCTGTGTACAAGTCCTTTACATCCTTGGTTAGATTTATTCCTAGATATTTCCTTTTCCTTGCTACTGGAATGGATTTTCTTCTTGATTTATTCTTCTGATTGTTCATTGCTTGTGTACAGACACACTATTGATGATTTTTGGGTGTTGATCTTGTAATCTGCTACTTTGTTGAAATCATTTATTAGCACTAGGAGCTTTGTTGTGGATTTTTTCAGGATTTTCTGTACATAGGATCATATCAGCAGAAAATAGGGAACGCTTTACTTCTTCATTTCCAATTTGGATACATTTTATTTCTTTTTCTTGCTTGATTGTGCTGGTAAGAACACCATAACAGTGGTGACAGTGGGCATCCTTGTCTTGTTCCTGATCTTAGAGGGAAAGCTTTCAATCCTTCATCACTAAGCAGGACATTATTTGTGGTTTTTCATACATATCCATTACCATGTTGATGAAGTTTCCTTCTATTCCTAGTGTTCTAAGTGTTGTTATCAAGAATGGGTGCTGTATTTTGTCAGATGCCTATTCTTCATCAATTGAGTTAATGTGTTTGTATTTTTTTTTCTTTCGTTCTATTCATGTAGTGTATTACATTAATTTGATTTTCTTCTGTTGAACTAACCTTGCATATCAGGGATCAATCCCACTTGATTGTGGTGTATAATTCTTTTAATATGCTGTTGGATTCAGTTGTTAGTATTTTGTTGAGGACTTGCATCTATATTCATTAGAGATATTAGCCTGTAGTTTTCTTCTCTTGTGGTATCTTTATCTGGCTTTGGTATGAGGGTGAGGTTGTACTCAGAAATAGCAAGTGTTCTCTCCTCTTTTTTTGGAAAAGTTTGAGCAGAATAGTTAAATTAAGTCTTCTTGGAATGTTTGGTAGATATCCCCTGTGAAGCCATCTGACTGTGTGCTTTTCTTTCTTGGGAGTTTTATTATTGATTCATTCTCTTTACTAGTGATTGCTTTGTTGAAATCTTCTATTTCTCCTTGAGTCAATGTAGGTAGTTTGTGTGCTTCTAATAATTTGTACATTGAATCTAGGTTATCTATTTTATTGTCATACAGGTGTTCATAATATCCTCTTATAGACATTTTTATTTCAGCGGTGTCAGTAGTAATTTTATCCTATTCATTTCTGATTTCCATTATTTGTAATTTTTTTGTCAGTCTAGTTAAAGGTGTGTCAACATTGTTGGTTCAAAGAACCAACTTTTGGTTTTGTTGATTCTATTATACAGTTTTCTATTTCATTTATCTCCACTCTAATCTTTATTATTTCATTCTTTCTGTTCACTTTGGATTTAGTATGTTCTTCTTTTAATAGTTATTCCAGTTTTGAAGTTAGGTCTCTGGTTTGAAGTCTTTCTTTAAACAATTTTTAATAAACTTTATTTCAACTTCAAAAATAAAATAACATACAAAAGGCAGCTCAAGATACCATGTAAGCATCTTTTTAATGTAAAAATTTAGAGCTATAAATTTCCCTTTCAGCACTGCCTTCACTGCATGTGCTTTGGTATGTTGTGTGTTCATTTTCATTTACCTCAAGATATTTCCGAATTTGGCTTCTGATTTCCTCTTTAACCCATTGATTATGCTCATTAATTTCCACATATTTGTGAATTTTCCATTTCTCCTTCTGTTACTGATTTCTAGCTTCATTCACTTGTGATTGACAATATACATTATATAATTTCAATATTTTTAAAATTTATACAGATATGCGTTTTGACCCAACATATGGTTTATCCTGGAGAATGATCCATGTGATCTTGAGAAAAACGTGTATTCTGTTTTTGTTGGTTGCAGTTTTCTATATATGTCTGTTAGGTCTAGTTGGCTTAGTTTATCATTCAAGTCCAGTGCTTCCTTCATGATCTTCTGACTAGATGTTCTATCCATTACTGAGAGTGGTATTTAAAGCCTCCTACTATTAATGCAGAACCACCAATTTCTCCCTTCAAATATGTCAGTATTTGCTACATATATTTTCAGGCTCTTCTGTTGAGTGTATATAATTGTTATATCTTCTTGTTGAATTTACCCCTTTATCAGTATATAATGACCATCTTTGTTCCTCATAACTGTTTTGACTTAAAGTCTATTTTATCCGATATTAGTATAGCCACCCCTGATCTCTTTTGATTAATACCTGCATGGTATATATTTTTTCCATCCTTTCACCATCAACCTACTTGTATCTTTGCCTTTCAGGTGAGTTTCTTCCAAAGAGAAATAGTTGGGTCATGCTTTTTATCCATTCTGCCAATCTCTGCCTTTTCACTGGAGAGTTTAATACATTTACATTTAAAGTCACTAATGATAATATTGGAGATTCTTCTACCATCTTTCTATTCAGCCACTGTAAGTCATTTTTTCTCCTCACTTCCATTAAAGCCTACTTTTATATATTTATTTGCTTTCTTGTATTGTACTATATTGTCTTCACATTTTCTATATGGATATATTTTTCATTTATTTTCCTTGTGATTAACATGGAGTTAAATTTACCATCCTAAATATAAAACAATCATATTTGGTTTGTTACCAACTTCAATAGCATGCACATACACTTTTCTTATAACGCTCGGTAACCCCACCATTTTTTGTACTCTTACCACTTACATCTTTGTACATTGTCCATCCAAAAACCTAATTTATCATTATGTTTCATGCATTTGTATTTTAGCACTGGTGGGAAGAAGTAGAGTTGCACACTAAGGAATACAATAATACTGGCACTTATAATTACCACAGACCTTTATGTTGGTTTGAACCACTGACGAGTGTCTTTTCCTTTCCTTTCAGTCTGAAGAATTTCCTTTAGCATTGCTTTAGAGTAGGTCTAGTGGTGATATACTCCCTCAGCTTTTACTTATCTGAGAATAGCATAATCTCTCCCTCATTTTTGAAAGAGAGTCTCAGAGAATATAAAATTCTGGGCTGGTAGTTATTTTCCTTCAGCACTTATGTATTTAAATATTTCAACACACTGCCTTCTTGCCTTCATAGTTTCTGATGAGATATCAGCACACAATGTAATTAGAACTCCCTTTTACAGCTTTCAAAACTCCCTAGTTGTCCTTTGCTTTTGATAGTGTGATTAATATATGATGGGCTGTATTTTTCTTCATGTTAATTCTGCTTGGTGTTCTCTGAGCTTCTTGGATGTACATATCACATCTTTTGCTCAGATTTGGGGAGTTTTCTTTCATTATTTCCTTGACAATTCCTTCTGTTCCTTTCTCTGTTTCTTCTCCTTCTGGGACTCCCATACCAAATATAGTGCTTGATAGTGTCCCATAGCTGTTTTAGGCTATTTTTGCTTTTAATATTTCTTTCTCCTCCTCTATCAGACTTATTTTTAAGTGCCTTGTCTTCAAGTTCAATGATTCTTTCTTCCACCAGCTCCAATTTGCTCTTGAAACCCTCTTGGGCATTTTTCATTTCCCTTACTGTGGTCTTCAACTCCAGTAGTTCTGTTTGGTTCCTTGGTAAAATTTCTACTTTTTTACTTAGACTCTTCTATTGTTCATTCATTATTTTCCTGGTATCTTTTATTTCTTTCTCTGTACTTCTCTTCATCTTCTTAAGCATTCTTCAGATAAATTTTTAAAAGGCTTTGTTCAGTATGTCCACATTCTTGTCTTCTTTGTTGGTGTTTTCTGTATTTTTATCCTCTTCCTTTGGATGGGCCATTATTTCATGTCTCTTTCTTTGTCTTGTACTCTTTTGTGGCACATTGTACATTTAATATTTTAAAATGTTAACTCCGGTATTTACTCCCTGGGATGTCAGTTCTTGGTTTTGTAACCAGCTGGTGATAAGACAGAGATTTCTTAGGCTTCCGCACTTCTATCAGGAAGGTTTACTCAAGGCAATTGCAGTGTGCAGGGTTTTCCCTGTGGGCCTCTGTCTTGTACTGGGCTTTTGCATGTTAGTTATTTTGGAGTTCTGTTATTTACAGGAGTTTGGTAGCCCCCTGTTTCCTAGGAGACAGACTTCTATCTCCCAGGTATATGAAGCTGGCAGTCTTTTGTCTCAGACTGTCTGCCTCTATAGTCTTTTACATTCTTTTCATTGTTTCACTGTGCTTTTGGCTGGAGGGAAAATTCTGAGAGGAGGGATATTCTAAAGAGAACTTTTCCATGTCAGTCTTTCTGAGGCAAAACAGGACCAGGGACAAACAAAAGGGTCATAGACCTGCTCCAAACTGCCCTGGGAAAGGGGATTAGTAATGGCATCAAAAGCTTCTCCAATGTCTCCCCAAAGCTGAGCTTTCCTGGCCTGCCCAGAAAATGTAGCCCTTCAAGCTAACTGTCCTCCTAGACCTCAGGAAGCACTGTGATTTAAAGACAAACTGCCTCTACCTCTGTCCAGGGAGGGTTGAAACAAAGGTTGTCACCACCTTTGTTCCAGGCATGTTGAAACAATAGCTGTACTAAGAGCCAGGAACCAGGGATCCAAATTTGCTAATCAAAACCTGTGATCAGCGATCAGCCATACACATCCCTGTTCTTTGGGGAGAGGGATTTTTACATGCCAGTAGCATGCCAGGGATTGGGCCCTGCTGTGGCCTGTCAGGAGAGTGGGAGATGGGTGGCAGTAACCATCATGTGCAAAGAGCAATTTACAGTTCTTTTCTATAATTTATTAGCCTCTTCCTCCCCCCTATTCAATGTATACAATGTATACAGTGAAGAACAATGTATACAGTGTTCTTCTGGAGTTACAAAATAGTTGTTTCAGACAGTTCCTGCCTGTTTTCATTATTGTTTTGGTGGAAGGACTGAGTCGTGGAGCTCCCTACTCTGTCATCTTCCTGGAAGTTCCTTGATTAAAAAAAAAAATCATGCCACAGAGGGCAGCATAAAACAGCTCTGGGTGGTGAGGAGAAGTAGGAAGAGTAGGAAAAAAAATAGACATATCTCTTAAAATTCATAATTTTAGAATACCTTTTACATGATTTTGAAATAACGTAAGTAGTATGGTCTATAAAAATCCAAGACGAGAAATGAATTTAAAATAGGCCTGTGTTTGTACCTCTCCAAGATGCCTGTCAGAAGTCATTGAAAATACTTTCTAGAAGAATACAGCCTAACTATATTAATTACAGAATTCTCAAACATACATTTCTTATAAAAACAAGCTCTCAAATAATAAATCACCCACCACTGTACAATACAAATATGAAGAAACAAGCCACTAAGTCTATTAGCAGAAAAAAATCATACATTAGAATTAGACCTCAAAGATGTCAGACATTTGAATTATCAGGTGTAGTATATAAAACAAGTGTGTTTTTTATATTTTGATAAATAAGGGATTTGAAAATGGAAAGAAACAAAGACCTATCAAAAAAGTCTAGTCAAATTGAAAAATAACTTTTCAGCAGTGTATAATGTTTGATAAAAATACTGTAATAAATGAAATTTAAAATGCAATGAATGGAGTAGACCAATGAAATAGCAGATTAGACATAATTGAAGAAATAATTGGTGAACTGGAAAACAGATGTGAAGAAATTAACCAGAAAGCAACAGAGAGAAAGAGAAAATACGGTCATTGTTAAAGAATGTGGAAATATAAAAAGGAGATCTAGCATATATCTAATTGTAGTTTAGAAGAAATAGAGAAAATGGTGATGGGGAATATAGGAAGAAAAATTGGTTAGAACTTGTCCAGAACTACTCATAACTAAACTAAAGAAACAAAAGGGAGATCTTAAAAGCAGCCTTTGATGGGGGGAGGAAGACAGGGGAGATGGGAAGGAGGAAGGAGAGTCCTTTACAGAGAAAGAGCAATGTTCCTCAGAACTTACATATGTAGCTATAGTTACATTCAAGAAAACAGGTGAAATAAAGATAACCTTATCAAATAAAATCTGTGAGAATTTGCTCTGTACTTTAGGAAGAATAAAAACAATCCCAACAAGTATGAAATGCAGGTTAACAATCCCTTGGAATGTGTATATGCCACTATACTTATATTCAAGGAAAAGGATAAAATAAAGACAATTTTAGTGAATAAAATCTGATATAGCTTACACTGCACTTTAGGAAAAATAAAAATGATCCAAAAAAGTATGAAATACAGGAAGGAATGATAAGCAAAGAAATTGATAAACATGTGGGTAAATAAAAACAGGTACTGAGTGTATAAAACAATAATGGAAAGTAATTTGGGGTGGTAAAAAATCAAAGCCAAATTACTGGACAGCAGTAACATATATGATGTAATGGGGTGGTTAGATATAAACTAAATCAACTTTGACTTTTAAGAATATATGTTAACAATTTCAGGGTAATTGCCAAAAGGAATATACAAATAATGTGTAATTTCCAAAACAGTAGAGAGGAAAAATAGATTAAAAATAAAATTAACTTTCTAAATGAATGCAGGAAAGGAGAAATGAAAAAGAAAAAAAAAAAAGCATTAAAAAGCAAGACAAATAGAAAGAATAAAATATAGCATCAAAAAACTTCCAAAAATTAGTAATTGCCATAAATGCAAATATATTAGTTAAAAGACAGATGCTGAGATTGAATAAAAATAAATTGAAATCCAGCTAACAATGTTTACAAGAGACACATCTAAACATATATGAATATAGAAAAATCAAAACTAAAAAAATTCTGGATATGGCAATTCAACTTTCTGAGGAATCACAAAACTGATTCCCACAGTGGAAATTAGTTGTACAATCCCATCAACAAAACACAATAGTTCCAACTTTCCAGCATCCTTGCCAGCACTTGCTTTTTAAAATTTTTTTGTTAACAATAACCATCCTGGTGGGTTTGAATGGTATGTCATTGTGATTTTGACTTGCATTTCCCTGACAACCAATGATGTTGAGTAGATTTTCATGTGTTTATTGACCATTTGTATATCTTCTTTGGAGAAATGTCTATTCAAATCCTTTGCCCATTTTTTAATTGGGTTATGTGTCCTTTGGTTGTTGACTGCAGCAATACTTTCCAGCAATACTTTCTGTACAGAAAACCCTTAATCTTATAGCAGATGTATGGTTAGAAATTATTTTCTACTTCGTACATTGTCTTTTCACTGTGTTTACAATATCCTTTGATTACAGAAGTGTTTAGTTTAGATGAAATCCATTTTATCTAATGTTTCTTTTGTAACCTGTACTTTTAGAATCATATCTAAGAAATTGCTGCCAAATCCAAGGTTATAAAGGCTTTCCCCTGTTTTCTTCTAAGAGTTTTATGGTTTTAGTTCTTTTGCTTAAATCCTTGATCTATTTAGTTATTTATTTTTTTTATGGGGCATGAGGAAGACATCCTATTTCTTTTTGTTTGTTTTTCTTTGTTTGGATGTGGAAAGTTTTCCAGCACCATTTGTTGAAGAGATCATTCTTTTCACTTTAATGTACTTGGCAATCTTGCCAAATTCAATGGGCCACAGATGTGTGGGTTCATTTATGGACTCTCATTTCTATTCTATTTGTCTATATGACTATCTTTATGCCAGTACCACACTGTTTTATTATGGTAGCTTTGAATTGTGTTTTAAAGTTGTGAAGAATGAGACTTCCAACTTCCTTCTTTTCAATATGGCTTTGATTATCAAAGCCCCTTGCAATTCCATATGAATTTGAGGGCTGATTTTTTCAATTCTGAAAAAAATATTGCTCAGAGTTTGAAAAGGAGTTCATTAAATCTGTAAATAACTTTGGGTAGTATTGATCTTTTTATTTTTCATTTTTTAATATAATAAATTTTATTTTTAAAGAGGCTTTAGAATACAGAAAAGTTACATCAAAAGTATAAGGAATTTCCATATATCCCACTCCTTCCACTTCCCACATCTTCCCCCTATTTATAACATCTTAAATAGTGTAGTGCATTTGTTACAATCAAAGAATAAATATTGAAAGATTGTTACTAACAAGGTCTATAGTTAACATTGTGGTTTACACTTAATTTCAATGTCCTTAAAATGCCTTGTTCCACCTATTGTTCCCTTCACCTCTCCTCAGACCTCTGGTACCACTATCTTTATAACAATGTTACATGTTCTTCCATCACTACAATATTAAGTTTGCTTTGTCTATGGTTACATTCCCCCTTATTTGTTCATTCCTCAATCCTGAGGATTTTGGGTTGGTGATGCCCATTCTGCTTCAGATTGAGAGGGGTCTTAGATCTTATTGAGGCAGATGTTTTGCTTGCAGTTGTAGGTACTGTTTTTTGGGATGGGGATTTTCCAGCATCATTTGGTTAGTTGTCCTGGAAGAGTCCAATAAGCTGGAGAGTAGGTGTTGGCTGCAACTCTTCTGAGATTCAGTTCTCAACCGGCATATGAACAGACTGAAGATTTAAGTCTCTGAGGCATGTATTTAATGGGTATAGTGCTAATTATAGGCTCAAAAAAAAAAGTAGAATCATGTGTGGAGAAATTACAAATGAGCCTAACTCTGTTACACTGGGGAAATAGGTTGTCATATATTCCAAGGTAAGGCCCACTGACAAGAGTGCTGATTTCAAGGGGTTGTGTGCCTTGCCAATAGTGACTGGATGGCTCTAGAGCCCTCAGGAGCACCCATATTTGTGGCTTTGTTCACAGTGGCAGTTAGTGAGATTTGCCTGAGACAAGCATAAGTGTAACCTCTGGAATGACCTCCCAATGACTCATTTTCAAATCTCTTAGCCATAAAAACTCTTTTGTATTTGATGTTCCCCCTTTTGGTCAAAGTTTTTTTCCAAATTCATCATTGGTTGGTGTTTGGTATTAATCCCTCAGTGCCAAGGAGGCCAATCCCTGGGAGTCATGTCCCACATGGGGGTGGGGGTGTGGGGGTAGTGTATTTATTTGCTGAGTTTGGCTTAGAGAGAGGCCACCTTTGAGTAAAAAGGAGGTTTTCAGGTGCTAAATTAGGGAAGAATTATTAGGCTAAGTTTCAATTTTTACAAAAATAAGGTTCATATTCATATGCATTAATATTGAGGGCTTGATATTTTGGTCTGTTTTCTTTTATTGGGCACTGTCTATGTACTCGAGAGATTCTTGCCCCTCTATTTGAGAATGCAGCTGAACTCCCAAGGATGGGAGTTTAATATTTTGTTGTTTCCTGTGTGGGTTTCTACCTAACACCCGACTACAAGATGAACACATTCATAGTCCATAATATGGAATAGGGTCTACCTTGTCCTTCCACCAGGTTCAGCCTTTGCCACACAACCCCCAACTACTGACACCCTGCACCAGTGACCCTCCCCCACCATATCTGCCAAGGGAACATTCCCACAATTGTTTTTTCAACCAGACCTCCACCTCCCCCAGAGTTCATCTTTTCCTTCCTCCAGCCCTCCCCCCAGTTCCATGGATAGCCCAAACCACCCCCCAACCCTCCCCATACTCACACTCCAGCATCATCAACCCCACTCATATCCCTGTACCACCACCACCACCACCCGCATCCACTGCCAAACCACTCCCTTCCACCTTATCATAGGTTCTGTCCAGATTGAGTATCAGCTCACAACTCTCTACTACCTATCTCCTGATAACCTATCTTCCAGACTCTGTTGCTGTGAGACTGCTCAATATCCTTAGGTCATATCAGAGAGGTCATACAATATTCGTCCTTTAGTGACTGGCTTACTTCACTCAACATTAGGTCTTTGTGATTCATCCATGTTGTTGTGTCAATGCTTCATTCATTCTTACAGCTGAATAATATTCCGTTGTATGATTATACCACATTTTGATCAACCACCCATTGATGGAAACTTGGACTGCTTCCAAATGTTGGCAATAGTCAATAATGCTGCTATGAACATTGGTGTGCATGTATCTGTTCGTGTCCCTGCTTTTAATTCTTTTGAGTATACACCTAGTAGTGGGATTGCTAGATCATATGGCAATTCTACAGTAAGCTTCCTGAAGAACTGCCAAATGTCCTTCACAATGGCTGCATCATTCTACATTTCCATCAGCAGTGAATGAGTGTTCCCATTCCTCCAGATCCTCTACAAAACCTGTAGATTTCTGTTTTTATAATAGCAGCCAGTCTAATAGGTGTAAGATGATATCACATTGTGGTTTTGATTTGCATTTCCCTAATAGCTAATGGTTTTGAGCATTTTTTCATGTCCTTTTTAGCTATCTGTATTTCCTCTTTGGAAAAGTGTCAATTCACATTTCTTGCCCATTTTTTAAATGGGTTGTCATTTTATTTTTGAGGTGTACAATTTGTTTATTTATGCTGGATATTAGGCCGTTATCAGATAAGTGGTTTCCAAGTATTTTTCCATTGAGTAGGCTGCCTTTTCACTTTGACAATCTCCTCTGGAGAACAAAAGTGTTTAATTTTGAGGGGGTCTCATTCATCTATTTTTTTCTTTCATTGCTTATGTTTTGGGTGTAAAATTTATGAAACCATTTCCTACTACACGATCTCATAGATGCTCCTCTACATTATCATCTAGGAGCTTTATGTCTTGGCTCTTATATTTAAGTCTTTGATCCATCATGAGTTAATTTTTGCATAGGGCATGAGATGGTGATCCTCTCTTCTTTTGTATATGGCTATCTAGTTCTCCAAGCACCATTTGTTGAAGAGGCTATTCTGTGCTAGTTGAGTGTCCATGTCAAATATCAGTTGGCCATTTATGTGCGGGTCTATATCAGAATTCTCAATCAGTTCCAATGGTAATTTTATCCTTGTCCCAATACCATGCAGTTTTGACTACTGAAGCTTTGTAATATGTTTTAAAGTCAGGTAGCATGAATCTTTCAATTTCTTTTCTCTTTTTCAATAGGTTTTTGGCTATTTGGGGCTACCTTGCCCTTCCAAAAGTTTTTCATAATAAACTTTTCCAGTAAAGTAAAAATGTTGTAATTTTTATTGGGATTGCATTAAATCTGTAAATCAGTTTGGGTAAGATAGACATCTTAATAATATTTAGCCTTCCAATCCATGAATGCGGAACATTCTTCCATTTATTTAGGTCTTCCTGATTTCCTTTAACAACGTTGTGTAGTTTTCTGTGTACAAGTCCTTTACCTTTTAAGTTTATTCCTAGATATTTGATTCCTTTAGTTGCTATTGTAAATAGAATTTTTTTCTTGATTTCTTCAGATTGCTCATTAGTGTACAGAAATGCTACTGATTTTTGCATGTTTATCTTATGTCCTGTCACTTTACTGAACTCTTTTATCAGCTCTAGAAGCATAGTTGTAGATTTTTCAGGACTTTCCATGTATAGGATCATGTCATCTGCAAATTGTGAAATTTTACTTCCTTTCGAATTGGATTCCATTTATTTCTTTTCCTAGCCTAAGTGCTCAAACAAGTACTTTCAATACAATGTTAAGTAAGTACAGTGTCAGTGGGTATCCTTGTCTTGTTCCAGATCTTAGAAGGAAAGTCTTTAGCATTTCACCATTGAGTATGATGTTAGCTGTAGGTTTTTCATATATACCTTTTATCATGTGGAAGAAGTTTCCTTTACCTTCTGAAATGTTTTTTTTATCAAGAAAGGATGCTGTTATCATGTCAAATGCTTTTTCTGCATCAATACAGATGATCATATAACTTTTTCTTTGATCTGATAATGTGGTGTATTACATTGATTGATTTTCTTATGTTGAACCATCCCTGCATACCTGGGATAAAACCAACTTGATCATGGTGTATAATTCATTTGATATGCTGCTGAATATGATTAGCAAGTATTTTGCTGAGGATTTTAGCACATAAGTTAATTAGAGAGATTGACTGTAGTTATCTTTTCTTGTGGTGTCTTTATGTGGGTTTGATACTAAGGTGATGTTGACCTCATAAAATGAAGTAATGTTCCCTCCACTTCTATTATTTGGAAGAGTTTAAACAGGAATGGTGTTAGTTCTTTCCAGAATGATTGGTAGAATTCAACCATGAAGCCACCTGGTTCTGGGCTTTTCTTGGTTGGGAGGTTTTTGATGACTAATTCAATTTCACTACTTGTGATTGGTCTGTTGAGTTCTTTCATTTCTTCTTTCATCAATGTAGGTTGCTTGTGTGTTTATGGAAATTTATCCATTTCATCTAAGTTATCTATCTTGTTGGCATACAATTTTTCAAAGTATCTTCTTATACTCTATTTCTGTAGGATCAGTTGTGATAGCCCCTCTCATTTTTCATTTGCATCTTCACTCTTTTTCCTTTGTTAGTCTAGCTAAGGGTTTGTTGATTTTATTCATCTTCTTTAAGAACAAGCTTTTGGTTTTGTTAATTTTTCTAGTGTTTTTTTAAATTATTATTATTCTCAATTTCAGTTAGTTCTGATCTAATCTTTATTTCCTTCCTTCTGGTTGCTTTGGGATAAGTTTGTTCTTTTTCTAATTCCTTTAGGTGTGTGGTTAGGTCTTTGATTTTAGCTATTATTTTTCTTTTTTTATAAGGCATTTATGGCTATAAATTTCCCTCTCAACATTCCTTTTGCTGCATCCCTTAAGTTTTGATATGTTTTGTTCTCATTTTCATTCATTTCAAAGTAGTTACTGATTTATTTTGCAATTTCCTCTTTGACCCACTGATTGTTTAAGAGTATGTTGTTTAACTTCCATATATTTGTGCCTATTCTGGTTCTCTGGCCCTTATTAATTTCTAGCTTCATTCCATTGTGGTCAGAGAAATTACTTTGTATAATTTCAATCATTCTAAATTCATTGATTCTTGTTCTGTGGCCTAGCATGTGGTTTGTCCTAGAGAATGATCCATGAGCATTCAAGAAGAATGTATATACTGCTGTATTTGGGTGTAATGTTCTATATATGTCTATTAGGCCTTGTTCCTTTAACATAATATTCAAGGTCTGTTTCTTTATTAACCCTCTGTAGAGATGTTCTGTCTAATCGTGATAATCATGTATTAAAGTCCTCATTATGACTGTAGAGGTATCTATTTCTCCATAGTTTTTCCACTGTTTGCCTCATATATTTTGGGGTACCCTGGTTAAGTGCATAAATATTTATTCTTCTTGATAGATTACTCCTTTTATTAATATATAGTGTCCTCTTTGTCTCTTACAATAGTTTTGCACTTAATGTCTATTTTGTCCAATATTAGTATAGCTAATCCCACCCTTTTTTTTGGCTACTGTTTGCATGTAAAATCATTTTCCAACCTTTCACTTGCAACCTGTTTAGCTGGAAAAATCAAGAGATATTTGTAAAAATACTAGGAGATTTTGAAAAGTAACAATACAAGATAGGAAAAACATATAGCAATTCTCTACATTAGGAACCTATATATGAAAGTAGAAAAATACAAAACTGACAAAAATCATAAGTTACTTAGGCATAAACTAAAGAAAAGCACAGAACTATTATATAACATATATTACATATATTTCATGTGCATCTGCTCTGAAATGATATTCAAGGGAAATTCTGAGCAAATAGAAAAGTATAGTGTTTATGAATAGGAACAATCATTATAATATCAATTTTACCAAAATTAAAATGTAAAATTTAATATAATTACATATAGAACCAGTAACTTTTTTATTTCCTGCAGGAAGAGATGAATGACCCCAAAACATGTAAACATAAACCAAACAACAGTCAGGCTTTTGTCATCAAAACTGCTCATTATGGTCACCAATGACCTTTGGTTGTTCAATCTGATGGTCAATACTTAGTCATCATTTGAATCCTTAATTGTCATAAGAGGGAGCATGGCTTTGTGTAAATTAAAGATTTCTAGAAGACAGATCTGGTTTAAACCTTGGTTTTGTGACTTATATGTACCATATAGCTATATAAGAAAATGTGAAAGGTTTAGCACAGTGCCTGGAACATAAGTTCTCAATAAATGTTGTTATTTTATTGTCTCCTTGCCTCCACTTCCTTCCAAATCCCTTTTTCCTTTTTAGAAAAGATAAATAGATCATTATTACTACTCTGCTCATATTCTCTAAGTTTCACATGGATAAGAGATACATTTCTTAGGATATAACCTACTACCAGAATCTTAATATTCCAACCTTATCTAACAATTTGCCTCATTTTCTGTAATTTGAACTTTTAGATAAAGCAATTTTGAAACTATTTGTATTCCTGCAAGTAAACCATGCTCAAATGTCTCTGTATCTTTGTAAATGCTCTTCTCTTTTCCTGGAAGGTCCTCTTCCCATTTGTCTGTATAGAAAATGTCTTTTCTTCCTTCACGTATTAACTCAAGTACAGCTTTTTCAGTAAAGGCTACCCCGATAACCCGAGGCACAATCTTACCCGTAATTCCTCTGACTTTTATACACATCTACTGTCTTTATTACACTTATTATATTGGGTTGTGGTTATTCACATGACTATCTCCTGACTTTACTGTAATAGCCATGGTTAGGAACCATGGCTTTTCTTCATTATATGTTCAACACTTCACACCATACCTAGCATGAAGCAGGAACTCAATAAATATTAGATGAAAGAATAAATCATTGAGTTGCATGATTCACTCAATAACTGGCTAATGTTTACCTGATCCACAGACGAAGCTTGATCTCTTGGCTGATTTTTCCTTCAATTCAGCATTTAGCTCCTTCTACGTAATCCGCAATAACAAAAACAAACAGATCCCCAAAGGATTTTTATTCTAGTATGTGAACATCCACAATTTTTTTATATAAATACAGAAATTTAATAAAGGATTTTAAGAAAATCTCATATATGTCAATTTAAAAGAAATACACATTTTAATATGTTTATATTATATGTATTATTTTCAGAATTCAAAAGTTCACAATTTCTCAGTGATCCACAAGACCTCCCACATGTTCAGTGATTTTCTAGAACTGATGGGATACAGCATATAGTTGTACTCACATCTGAGATTTATTGCAGTAAAAAGATACACAATAGGATCAGCAAGTAAAAAAGGCACAGGCTGAGTCTGGAGAAATCCACAGTCTTCCTTATGCTTGCTCCCTTCTGTGGGAGAACACACTTAAGGGTGTTCCTTTCTCCAGCAATAAAAAATGCAGTAATATGTGTGCAATGTTTCTGCACAAGAAAAGTCCATTAGAAGCTCAGTATTCAAGGTTTTTATTGGGGGCTGATCACATAGGCACCCTTTGCCTAGCTTATGCTAAAATTCCAGACTTCCAAAAGAAAAGCAGGTGTTCAGCATAAATCACATTGTTTGTACAAAGAGTCTAGGCACAGTGAATCATCCTTCTCTATTAAGTAAAGTTTCATATCAACGTAGAGAACTGTTTACCAGTCAAGTTCCCAGATGCCAACCAAGGGCCAACTTTGCAAGCAGACCCTTCTAAAGATAGCAGTCTCAGACCTACTGTGTTAACTTGTTTTTTCTTTGCACAAGACTATTCACTGGTATCCTACACTTAACTACCTGTGGAATGCACTGGTCAGCAAGGAAGTTAATCAATTCAATGGGACAAAAGAACATGGTTGTTTTATTTATTTATTTATTTATTTTAACAAAATGATAGAAGGAAAAGGGAACTAGAAGGCAGAGAGCAGGTTCTCTGCATACATGAGGATGTGGCTCTCTGGGCTTGGTCAAGAAATTAGCTTACTCAGGGAATTACAGGTGATAAATCCAATGGAACAGACTTTTTAAAATGAGGTCTGAAAACTGAATATGGAAAAAGTACATTTTCTGACAATGATGCGCTCTGTATGAAACATGTTGGAAGACAGAATATAATACTTATCATAATAAAAATGCTTGTGCTATTATCTCAAAATAAATTAAGTATTTGTGACCATCTGAGGTACTCATTTATGAGTAATATGAATGGCAAAGTTAATAATACTTGTTATCTAAAAAAAGTCAATAGTCAAATTTTATCACCACTTTTTAAAAGGAGCCTTTTTAGTCAAGACAAAGCTTTTGAGATCTGATGGGCAATATGAGAACTCAAAATCTTCAAAGTTGTTAACAAGTTTCTTTTCCAGACCTTAGCATACTTAATGTGGCTACTGACATAGCATAGTGCCCTATGCCCAGTGTACATTTGTCAAATGTTTATTTATAATGAGATCACACTAAATACAGAGAAGCATATTGTGACAAATATACTATATTTTAGGAGTTGTGGATAATAATCTGTCAATTATTATACATTATAGGATGTGGAAAATGATGCCAGTTTCCACACTAATCATGAAATTTTGGGAGAAAATTTAGTGTATTTTCTGTTAATTGAAACCTCTTTCAAATCATGTTAACTTCTTAGCACAGTTGAACCAGTTACAACTGAGCTAATGGAATCAAGGATGTAGATTTGATTCCTATAATAACAAGTTGGTAACCCAAAGAAAATATATGTCATGTCTTAAGATTGCACCCTGAATCTTTATTGGTAACTTTCCTACAGCAGGTTACTGATCACTTGTCAAAAGAGAATGGGAAGGGAGAGTTTGACTATCTTTAAACAATTCATCAACACTAGCAGAGAAATGACTCAAAGAAGCCCAGTTTGATAGTTCTTGTGAAAGTTTTAGGTATGTACTATGAATTATCTTCTTGGGTTTATAATCAAGCAGCCTATCCTATGGCTATTAAAATTTTACTCTAATATATTTCATTTCAGGGGATAAAGCTGTTCTCTATGGTCACTTAACAAATGAAATTATCTTATACCAATGATGATCATAAGATCGTACCTCATTTATTCTGTTTGCATCTGGGGCAAAAGAAATATTATATGTTTCTTCTTTTGGAGGACCCACAAAAGACTGTGAAGGTCTGGGGAAATTTCTTGTGGGTGAAGTTTGAGCTGAAATAATTGAAGCTTGAGCAGAGATGTTTGTAGCTACCAAGGAAAGAAGAGATACCTATAAATATGAGAAAATAATGTATCTGGAAAAAGGGTAAATTTCTAATATATATAGTTACTCAAAAGTTCTCCCTGCTGAGCTGTCACAATGACCAAAATTAACATAATCATTATCTGTAAGATACTATATTCTCCAAGATATTAAGACAGTATCTTCAAGAGTAAGATGACCTTTTTTGATGTTCACTATCTACAAATTTCCAGTGGTTCACCATTGCCTTCAGGGACAAGTCTCAGATCCTTAACCTCTGATACTAACTTATTTAACTTATTATGCAAGCTTAATGTCCCACCATTCAACAAAGGCCACTGCTAGAATTAATTGTTTGCATTTCATTCAGTAGGCAATGGGAAACACTGAAGACTTTTAATTAGGGGAATAACCAAAGCTATGTTTTAGGAAGACAGCTTTCACAGCAAAATGTATGGTGAATTAAAAAGAGGAAGAAGAGTCTGGAGGAAAGATACTACAACAGTCATGGATGGAAGAAACAAGGGCAGAAGCAGTGGGAATGGAAATTAAGGACGTACATTAGACAGGAAGTGGGAACGTTTGGATGAAAAATACAAGAAAGAAGTGTCAAAGATGACGCAGGTTTTATGCCTGAATGGAAAGAGAAGTGTGTTGTAAAGATGATAAATTTGGTTTTGTATGTATTGAGTTTGAGGTGGTCATTAATACCCGGATGGAGATGTCTAGCAGTCTCTGTACATGATCTATTCCAGAATAAGGGAGATGGGACATAGCAAAAATGTCAGTGAAATATGGGGACACTAAGAAAGGTCTTTGTATTTGAATACCTTGAATCACAAAATGTTAGGAATTACTCTGCCTATTAATATAAACAGCCACTACAGAGAACCTAACATCTCCACTCTTCACAAATTCTCAAAGGTACATTCCATCCAGCAATCACTTGAAAATATGTGCTAATTATAACATATATATTCATAATTTATTTTATCTTCCAGAATAAGCACACATATAACTAGGTTAAAACACATAACTTGAAAAACTATAGGACAAAACTACCATTTATTTAACAAATGACAGAAAATTGTGAATATTTGTTCATCTTCTTACCTCTATCATCAAAAAGACTTGACTTTTTAATTGTTACACCATCTTTCTATATGTTGCAAAATTCAAGAGAAAAACATTCATTAGAAATTACACTTCTGAAAAAGATTTTGCCTTCTATCAATCAACCAAAAGAATACAGATTTATTTCCTCTTACAGCCCTTAATTCTTTCATAGAAATTGTCTTAGGGACAATACATATCATCACCTCTTACTAGATATCTTCCAGGGGTATCTCAAACCTAATTAGTTCAAATCTGAGCTCAACATGTATGAATATACAAACTTGCTCCTCCTCCAATATCCCATATTTTGTTTAAAGGCATGGTAATCCACTCAGTGCTTAGTCCTAAAAAGTTTAAATTAATTCAATTTGTTTCATGTAAATCCAATCTAAACCAATCTAACCTAATGTTTACTGAACACTGCTTAGAATCAAAATAAAATTTATCATTCCAGATTTCCCTTTTTATTGTAATATTTTTCTCTGTCTGCCCCACTAGACAATGAATCCTCAAGGGGAGTGACATATCATACTCATCTTTGTATACTATATGTCACTCAATTTCCTCATTTTCCCTTCATTCTGGCTTAACACAGAGCTAGGCAACAGCAGATATTTCATAAATATTAGCTATTATTATAATAATTACTGAATGCTTGTTTGAATTTGCTTCTGCTAATTTGCACAGTACACTTAGGATAAAGCTGATGCAACATTTTTTCTTTCAGGGAAAGGGATCAGGCCTCATGTGTAGACCCCAATAATTCTAAACAATCAGTACCATATTAGTGATGGACATAATCCACTGAAATAAAACTTAACTAGATTAATTAAGTTATACAAAAGTTTAAAGTATACTATTATACCTTTTGTTCTGTACCATTATCCTGTGCATCTGGCTGATAAATAACAGAAGTTCCTGATTTTTTTACAACATTCTTGGAATTACTTTGAGACTGCCAAACAGCATTTGCTAAGGGGCCTAAAAGTAAATGAAAGAAAATCCCATAATTATAAACAACTTAATTGAAGGACAATAAACTGCACTTTTTAAACTGAATAGCTTGATCAATTTTGAAATATATATACAACTGTGAACTATCACCATATCCAAGATAACATTTACTTTATCTCTAAGAGTTTCCTCACCTTTGTAATTCATCCATCTCTATACTCCCATTCCCAGGCAATGGTCTACACCTTTCACTCAAGTTCAGTTTGCATTTTCTGGAATTTTATATGAATGGAATATTTTTTGGGGGCCAGGCTTCTTTCATTCAATGTAATGATTTTGAAATTACTGCATATTGATGCCTGTGTCAATAGTTTGACCCCTTTTACTGCTGAGTAGTATTTCATTGTAATGGAATTGTTTCTTTTACACACTTATCTGCTGATGCACATTTGGGTTGTTTTCAGGTTTGGCTTCTTACAAATGAACCTTCATTTACTTTTTCATTTATTTTGGATAAATACTTAGTAGTGGAATAGCTGGATCATATGGTAGATATAGTTTACTTCTTAAGAATATAACTATTTTCCAAAATTGTTGTACAATCTTACATACCAATCAGCACTATATGAGAGTTCCAATTATTCCAAATCCGTGACAACACTTAGTAAGCAGAAGAAAATAAAAATGAAAGTGGAAAATAAAGAAACGGAAAAACCATTTAGAAAATAAAGAAACGAATAGCTGGTTCTTTGAAAATAACAGTAAAAGTGATCATCTTTAAGCCTGATTGATTAGGAAAAAAGAGACCAGGAATACATTTCCAACATCAAAAAAGAGAAAGATGAAAACACAACAGTCTACAAATAATTATTTAAAAGAATAGCAAATGACTATCAGGAGAAGCATATAGCAATAAATGCGAAGACTTCTATGCAAGGCACAAATTCCTTGAGAGACACTAACTAGAAAATCTCACTCATGAGTAAATAGATAATATGAAGAGCCCTGAATCTATTAAAAAAATTGAATTTGTACTTTAAATATTTCCACAAAGAAAATTCCAGGTCCAAATGGCTTCATTTCTGAATTCTACCAAGCAAAATATTTAAGGAAGAAATTATACCAATGCTACAGTGTTTGAAACATACACCATATTCTACCTGACCAAGGATTGACTTTGCCCCTGCCCTCCTCCTTGGACATCCCTTTCCATAACACCCTGGAAGTATGCTGAGTTTTGGCTGCTATAACCTTGAGCACAGCCCACCCCAAGAGCATTTTGTTTTGTGAAAGAGCACATATCAAGGTGTTTTTCCCAATACTTGCATGCAAGCTCCTGGTATTTAGCCACCTTTGTTCCTCGACAATATATAATCTGTAGAGCAGGTGCCATAGGCAGACATACTGTCCATTGCAAGGTCGCTGCAGCTCTCCTTACATAAGTTAATCTAATAAATACTTTTGGACTGGTCAACCTAGCATTTAGCACCTCCTTCTCTGGAATCTCAACAGGCCCCATTGTGGGTGTTTAGCGGCAGTCCAGGCTAGGTATTCTTCTATTTCTACTTTCAGGTAGAATCTTGGTGCTGGTTTAGCAAGACATAACACATAAACACCTCCAGAAAATTAAGGAGGATCAAATAGCTCATAATTCATGCTTTGAAACTAAGAGCACTCTGACACCAAAATCATTACATTACAAGTAAAAAAAATCAGTCAATAGCTGCCATGAACAAAGATGCAAATTATAAAAAAAACATAATGAATACAATATATAATAAAGGTAACACATCATGACTGAGTGGAGTTTATCAATGGAATGCAGGGTTCATTTAACATTTGAAAACCAATCAATGTAATTCATCATACTAACAAATAAAAATGAAAAAAAAAAAAAAAAAAAAAAAAAAAAAAAAAAAAAAGGTCATTTTAACAGAGATAGAAAAATCATCTAAAAATGCAATATCCCTCCTGATAATGTTCTCAGCAAACTAGGAATGGAAGAAAACTTCCTTAATCACTGAAAAAACCTCAGCAAACATAATATTTAATGGAGAAAGATTGAATGTTTTCCACCTAAGGTAACAACAAAGAAACAGATGCCCAGCTCTCACATCTTCTTCTACCAACTGAACAGGAAGTTCTTGCCACTGCAATCTGGCAAGAAAAAGAAATAAAATGCATCAGATACGAAAGGAAGAAGTAAAAATGACTGTATTAACAGATGACACATCATCTATGCAGAAATCCAATGAAATCTAGAAAAAACCTGATAGAAATAATAAATGAGGCTATTAAGTTTACATGATACAAAATCAATATACAGAATCAAATGTATTTCTATATACCAAATGAACAATTGGAATTTGAAATAAAAAATACAATTTACAATAGCATAGAACATATAAAATATGTAGTGATAAATCTGAGAAAAGATGTACAAAAACTGTACTTTTAAAATTACTAAACAGCATTGAGATAAAGTAAAAAAAATAGAGAACTATATATTGTTTATGAGACAGAAGACTAAATATTAAGATGCCACTTCTCCCTAACTTGACTTATATATTCAATGTGTTCAAACATACTATTTGATCCCACATATACTCATTGTACCAAAGTCTCAAAGTCCCATAGACTATATTATAAAAATTTATGAGCTGATTGCAAAATTCATATTTTACAAGACCTGGCATATCCAAAATAACATTGACTGAGAAAAACAAAGTTGGAAGGCTAACAACACTGACTTCTAGACTTACTTAATAGATACAGCCATCAAGGTAGTGTGGTATTTGATTTTGATAACTTAAGCTGGGCAATTTTAAAAACTTAGGATAAGTTGAACCAAATATCAAAGAAGAGCTGTAAAAAAATAATAACAATAGGCAATAGAGAGAAATTGGCCATCAGAGTAAATTCACCAACATATCAGATGCCTAGACATCAGCAAAAAATTACAAGCCATACCAGGAAACAGGAAGAGATGGCCCAGACAAAGGAACAAACCAAATACTCTGAAGAAATTCAGGATGTAAGACAATTAATCAATGATAATGACACCAGTCTTCTAAATCAATTTGAAGAATTGAAAGAAAATGTGATTAAAGAAAGAAAGGATGTTAAGAAGACACTGGGTGAGCAAAAAGAACAATTTGAAAGTCTGCAAAAAAAAGTAACAGACCTTATGGGAATAAAAGACGCAGCAGATGAGGTTAAAAATACATTAGAGGCATAAAGAACAGATTTGAATTGCTCGAGCACATAATTAATGATTTCAAAGGCAGAACATCTGAACTGAAAAAGACAGGAGAACAGAAAGAGAAGAAAATGGAAAAAATGGAACACAGTCTCAAAGAATTGAATGACAATGCAAAACGCACAAACATTTGCATTATTGGTGTCCCAGAAGGAGAAGAGAATGGAAAAAGGAGCAGAGAGAATATTTGAGGAAATTGTGACTGAAAACTTCCCTACCCTTATGAAAGGCATAAATATCAATATCCAAGAAGGACAACACACTCCAAACAGAATAAATCCGAATTGACCTACCCTGAAACACCTACTATTTGGAATGACAAATATCAGAGAAAAAGAGAAGATTTTGAAAGCAGCAAGAGAAAAGCAAAGCATCACATACAAGGAAAACTCAATAAGATTAAGTGCTGACCTCTCATCAGAAATCATGGAGGAGAGAAGAAAGTACTATGATGCATTTAAGGTACTGTAATAAAAAAACTGCCAGCCAACAATTCTGTATCTGGCAAAGCTGTCCTTCAAAAATGAAGGGGAATTCAAAGTCTTCACAGATAAACAAAAACAGAATATGTTACCAAAAGACCAGAATTACAAGAGATACCAAAGGGAGTGCTGCAGCCTGAAAGGAAAAAACAAGGGTGTGAGACTTGGAGAAGAGTGTAGAAATGAAGATTATTAAAAAGGGTAGATTAAAGGGTAAAAAGATAGACTATAGTATGATATAACAATACAAAGCCAAAGGTCAAAATGAATGAAATAACTAATGTCTTTACAGTTAAAAAATTGAATGTTAATGGCTTGAACTCACCAGTCAAAAGACACAGACTGATAGAATGGATAAAAAAATATAAGCCATCTATATATTGTCTACAGGAGACTCACCTCAGACATAAGGACACAACCAGGTTAAAAGGGAAAGGCTGGAAAAAGATATACCATGCAAATAATAAACAAACAAACAAAAAGCTCAAGTAGCAGTACTAATATTGGACAAAATATATTTTCAAAGCAAAACTGTTATAATGGATGAAGAAGGTCATTATATATTAATAAAAGGGGCAATTCAACAAGAAGAAATAACTATTCTAAATATGCACCTATCTTCAGGTCCCAAGATACATGAGGCACACACTGGCAAAGCTGAAAGGAGAAATAGATATCCCTACAATAATAGTTGGAGACTTCAATACACCACCTCACTTTTGGATAGAACATCTGGACAGAGGATAAATCAAGTCAGAGAACTTGAATAATATGATAAATAAACTAGACCTAACAGACATCTATAGAGCATTGCACCCAAAAACAGCAAGGTATACATTCTTTTCAAGTGCTCATGGATCCTTCTCCAAGATAGACCATATGGTGTGTCACAAGACAAGTCTCAATAAATTTAAAAAGATGGAATTTATACAAAACACTTTTTCTGATTAAACGGAACGAAGCTGGAAATCAATAATGGACAGAAAAATGGAAAATTCATAAATATATGGAGATTAAACAACACACTTTTAATCAATGGGTCAAGAAATTGCAAGAGAATTCAGAAAATATTTTGAAATGAATGAAAATGAGAACACAACATATCAAAACCTGCAAAGGACACTGCAAAGGCAGTGCTGAGAGGGAAATTTTTAGCCCTCAATGTTTACATTAAAAAAGAAGAAAGAGCTAATATTGATGATCTAACTGCACACCTGGAAACTTAGAAAAAGAACAGCAAACTCATCCCAAACAAAGCTGAAGGAAAGAAATAGTAAAGATCAGAGCAGAAATAAGTGAAATTGAGAAAAAAAAAAAAAGCCCAAAAGAATAAACAAAACCAAATTTGGTTCTTTGAGAAGATCAACAAAATCGACAAACCCTAAGCTAGACTGATAAAGAAAAAACAGATAAGACTCAAATAAATAAAATTAGAAATGAGAGAGGGGACATTGCCACTGACTCACTAGAAATAAGAGAGATTGTCAGAGGATACTATGAACAACTGTACACCAAAAAACTAGAATACGTAGATGAGATGGACAAATTCCTAGTAAAACATTAACTACCTAAATTGACTTGAGAAGAAATAAAAGATCTCAGCAAACCAATCACAAGTGAAGAGATTGAAACAGTCATAAAAAACCTTCCAAAGATGAAAGGCCTGGAACCAGATGGCTTCATAGGTGATTTCTACCAAGCATTCAAAGATGAAATAATACCAATCTTGCTCAAGCTCTTCCAAAAAATTGAACAGGAAAGAATGCTACCAAACTCATTCTATGAAGCAAATATCACCCTAATAACAAAACTGGATAAAGATACTACAAAAAAAAAAGGAAATTACAGACCAATACATCTAATGAATATAGATGCAAAAATCCTCAACAAAATTCTTGCAAACAGAATCCAAAAGCACATTAAAAGAATTATACACCACAATCAAGTGGGCTTTAACCCAGGTAAGCAAGGGTGGTTTAACACAAGAACATCAATTAGTGTAATAAACCACATTGATAAATTAAAGAAGAAAAATCACATGATCCTCTCGATTGATGCAGAAAACGCATTTGGCAAAATACAGCACCTTTCTTGATAAAAACACCCCAAAAGATAAGAATAGAAGGAAGCTTTCTCAATATAGTAAAGTGCATATATGAAAAACCTACAGCTAGCATTATATTCAATTGTGAAAGACTGAAAGGTTTCCCACTAAGATCAAGAACAATACAAGGATGCCGACTGTCACCATTATTATTCAATATTGTGCTAGAAGTGGTAGGTAGAGCAATTAGGCTAGACAAAGAAATAAAAGGCACCCAAATAGGAAAGAAGTAATATGTTCACTATTCACTGATGATATGATCCCTTATCCAGAAAATCCTGAAAAACCCATAGCAAAGCTACTAAAATTAATAGATGACTTCAGCAAAGTGGTGGGATACAAGGTTAATACCCAAAAATCAATAGCATTTCTATTGTATGTACAATCTGAGGAGGAAATCAGAAAAAAAAATTCCATTTATAATAGCAACTAAAACAATCAAATATTTAGGAATAAACGTAAATGAGGACATAAATGACCTGTATTCAGAAAACTACAAAACATTGCTAAAAGAAACTAAAGACAAATAAATGGAAGGACATTCCATGTTCATGGATTGGAAGACTAAATATCGTTAAGATGTCAATTCTACCCAAACTGACTTACAAATTCAATGCAATCCCAATAAAAATCCCGACACCCTTTTTTGGAGAAATAAAAACGCCAATAATCAAATTTATTTGGAAGGATAAGGGGCCCCAAATAGCCAAAAATGTGTTTAAAAAGGAGGCAGTTGGAGGACTCTCACTTCCGGACTTTAAAGCATATTACTTAGCTACACTGGTAAAAAACAAACAAACAGCATAATACTGGCATAAGGACAGAAAAATTGACCAATGGAATTGAATAGAGAAATCAAAAATTAACCTTCACATCTACAGTGAAGCAATTTTTCACAAGGCTGTTAAGTCCACCCAGCTGGGCCAGAACAGTCTATTCAAGAAATGGTGCTGGGAGAGCTGGATAGCCATAGCCAAAAGAAAGAAAGAAAACCCCTATCTCACACCTTTTACAAAAATTAACTCAAAATGGATCAAGGACTTCAATATAAAAACAACAACCATAAAACTCCTAGAAGAAAATGTAGGAGAACATCTTCAAGACCTTGTGGTAAGCAGTAGTTTCTTAAACCTTACACCCAAAGCACGAGCAACAAAAGAAAAAATAGATAAATGGGACATCTTCAAAATTAAACAGTTTTGCACCTCAAAAGATTTTGTCAGAGGGGGTGAAAAGGTGCCAGACTTAATGGGAGAAAATATTTTGCAATCTCATATCTGATAAGGATTTAATATCCATGATATATAAGGAGATCATACAACTCAACAATAAAAAGACAAAGTATCCGATTAAAAAACAGGCAAAAGACAACTGTTCAAAGAAGAAATACAAATGGCCAAGAACCACATGAAAAAATGTTCAACATTACTGGCAATTAGGGAAATGCAAATCAAAACTTCAATGAGATATCATTTCACACATATTAGACTGGATGCTATTAAAAATTCAGAAAACTGTAAATGTTGGAGCGGATGTGGAGAGATAGGAATGCTTACTCACTGTTGGTGGGAATGTAGAATGGTACAGCCACTGTGGAGGACTGTCTAGCAGTTCCTAAGGAAGTTGAATATAGACTTGCCAGGAGACCCAGCAATACCACTGCAAGGTATATACCCAGAAGAACTGAGAGCAGTGACATGAACAGACATCTACACACCGATGTTCATAGCAGTGTTATTCATGATAGCCAAAAGTTGGAAAAACCCAGGTTTCCATCAACTGATGGATGGATACACAAATTGTGGAGTATACACACAATGGAATATTATGCAATGGTAAAAAGAAATGAAGTCATGAAACATGACAACATGGATGAACCTGGAAGACATTATGTTGAGTGAAGCAAGCCAGACACAAAAGGACAAATACTGTATGACTGCCCTTTTATGAATGAAATATAATATGTGAAATATATATTATGTGAAATATGAGTATTAAGAATTACATACATAAGACCATTTTTTTCTTTGAAGCAGAAAAAATGCAAGTTAATACTACAAAATGTTAATATCAGACAAAAAAACAACATTATACTAAGTGAAGGAGACCAACACAGAGTACTACATATTGTATGATTCCATTTATATAAAATATAAATATAAATCAATTTATAAAGATGAAATGAGATTAGTGGTTATGTAGGTCTGAGGAAGAAATGCTAAGGGGTGTAGAGTCTTTCTTTTTTGGAGTAATGAAATTGTTCTAAAATTTCTGAGATGATGAATTTACAACATTGTGATTATGCTAAAAGCCATTAATTATATACTTTGAATAGACTAGCCAGAAGGAGTAGCTATGTACAGTGTGGGAAGCATAGACAGATTGAGAGGTGAGGAATTTTCTAGTTTGTCTGGTTTTTCTTTATTATTATTGAAATAATGGAAATGCTCTAATAATGATTGAAGTGATGAATGCACAACTATGTGATTATACCAAATAACACTGATCGTACACTTTGGATGACTTGTATGCTTTATTAATAAGTATCAATAAAATTGATTTGTTTAAGAAAAAGATGGTGTGGTTATTACATCAAGATAGAAGAATGGAACAAAGAACAGAATAGAGTTCAGAAATAGGCATGCATAACATATGGGAAAGCTGATACTTTGTTTATAAAGGTACAAAGGTAATTCAGTGGAGAAAGTATAATGCTTTCAAAATAATGGTGTTGGAATAAATGGATAGTCATATTTCAAAAACAAAACTATGATCAATACAATGTAAGATTTATAAAAATTAACTTGAAAGAATCATAGTCATAAATGTAAAGTCTAAAAATATAAAACTTCTAGAAGAAAACATGGGAGAAATTTATCAACAAAAAGTTGATAAATTGCATTTCATCAAACTTAAAAATGTATGCGCTTCAAAGGTAATTATGAGAGAATAAAAGACAAGACAGACTGGAAGAAAATATTTGTGAAGTATATATCTGATAAAGGATCTCTATCTAAAATATATAAAGAATTCTCAAAACTCAATAATAATGTAATAATTTAATAAAAATGGTTGAAGGATTGAACAGATGCTTCATCAAAAAAGGCAGATTGCAAACGAGCACATGAAAAGATGCCCAAGCACCATCAGTCATTAGGGAAATGAAAATTAAAATCCCAAGAGATACAACTACACATCTATTATAAAGATTAAAATAAAAATAATGGTGTGTTGGTGAGAATGTGAAGGAAGTGGAACTCTTCTGTACTGCTAGTGGAAATGTAAAATGACAAGACCCACTCTGTAAAACAGTTTGACAGTTTCCTAAAAAGTTAAACATGCAACTACCATATATCTAGGTATTCCACTCCCAGATATTTACCCAAGGGAAAAGAAAAAAATATGTAAATAAAAAACCTGTATAGCAAACCAGGAACTTTTTCAATAGCAAAAAAACAAGTGAAAGGGTAAACATACTGTGGTATATCTATATGATGGAGTGTTTCTCAGCAACAAAAAGTAATGAACAAGTTATACATACAACAACATGAATGAACCTCAAAATGGTTATGCTGAATTCAAGAAGTTAGACAAAAAATAATAATAAAACAACTGTTTGATCTCATTTTTATAAAAATTTAGAAAATATGAACCTATATGACAATAACTGCTTGAAATGTTGGAACAGGAAAGGGACATGTATGTTTACAAATTGATTGTGGTCGTTGTTTCATGGATTTAAAAATATGTTAAAACTTAGCAAATTGTAGACTTTAAATACAGTTTATTGTATTTCAGTTATACATCAAAACATCTGTATATTTGAAAATAAAAAGGTTAAAAAGCAATGATCTAAACTTCTATCTCAAAATAATAAAATGAAACAAATTAAACCCAAGAACAACAGGAAGGCAATGAAGAAATAATAAATAGAAGAAATAAAAATATTTAAAAAGACATGAAGTTAAAAAAATCAACCAAGCCTGGTTTTTTGACAGATTCATAAATTTGATATACTCTTAAGCAGGACTAATTAAAAATGTTAATATACACATTATCAAAGTCAGTACTGAAAAGGTGCTATTAGTACAGACCCTGTAGATATTAAAAGGGTAATAAGAGAAAATATCATAAACTTTATGTCAAGACATTTGACAACCTAAATGAAATTTAAAAATTCTTGAAAATCACAACTTATCAAAACTGTCATTAAAGGAAACAGTAAGCTGAACAACCCTTATATTCGTTAAAGAAATTGAATCCAAAATTTAAAACCTTTCCACAAGGCAATCTATAAGCCCAAAGAGTGGTGAAGTTTACCAAATATTTAAGGAAGAAATACCAATTTTACAAATGTTTGTTTAGCAAATATAAAAAGTGGGAATACTTTGTAACTTGTCTTATGAGGATAAGACAATTCTGATACCAAAACCTTAAAGAACATTACAAAACAAACAAAAAAATTAAAACCAACATTCTTCATGAACAAATATATCTTAAACAAAATGTTAGCAATTCACACTGAATATTATGTAAAATGCATAATACATTATGAATAACATGGCTTATCTCAAGGATGCAAAGTTGCTTTAACATTTAAAAAATCAGTCAATATAATTCACCACATTAACAAAAAGAGAAAATTCATAGGACTAGCTCAAAGATGCAGAAAAATCTTCATCAAATTCAACACCCCTTCATCATAAAATCTCTTGGTAAACTACAAATGGAAGAGGATTGTCCTCCTGAAAAATGGTGTCTTCAAATCCCTTGTCTTAATTGAGGGCTGTTGATGCAAAGTATCAGAAATGGGTTGGGCTTTTATAATCAGGATTTTATTTAGGGTAAAATCTTACAGTTCCGAGACTGTGAAATGTCCAAATCAAGGTACCAGCAAAGAAACTCTCTCACCAAAGTCAGCTACTGGTGATCCTGGTGTCCTGCCATGTGGTGAAAATGGTGGTCATTCTCTGCCGAGGTCCCTCACCTTCCCCTCCGGAATCCACTGTATCCAGGAGCTCAGCTGTAGGTAACCAGGGAAAGGGCTTGTTTCTTTCTTGGCCTCTTTTCTCAGTCTTGGCTGCTCCCCTTTCTTTCTGAGTTCAGCTGTGGGCTATCAGGCATATGACTCATCTCTTCAGCCCTGAGCTGCTCCCTGGGCCTAGCCTCTTAGAGGCTTCATGCTTAAGCTTTGACTGCTAATGATCTTTGAGTCCTCTCTCATATGGCAGGGTCAAAAATGATAGTTTCCTTTCTCTGTGTATTGTTCTCTGTTTATCCATTCATATAAAGCTCCAGTAAGAGGGCACTGACCCAACATGAGTCATGTCTCACTGACGTAGTCCAATCGAAAGTGTCCCACGCCCACAGGAATGGATTAGCTCAAGAAAGTGATCTTTTCCTTTTTGGGATTCACCAAATTCAAACTGTCACATCCCTACATATAATATTCTACTTTATATTGTTTGCATTCCTTTAAGTCCCAGAAGAAGATCGGGATGTACATAATCACCATTTCTATTTAACACTGTACTGGATGTCCTACCCAGTAAAATAAAACAAGAAAAAGAGAAGAAAGGTGATTCCAAACAAAATCCCAGCAGACTTGTTTTTTAGAAATTGGCAAGCCGATTCTAAGAATTCTATGGAAATGCAAAGGACTTAGAATAGCCAAGTAAACCTAGAAGAATATCAAACATTGAAGAACTTCAAACTGACACATTTCAAGACTTATTACAAAACTACAGTAATTAAGAGAATGCTGTTTTGGCATAAGGACAAACAAATGGATAATAGAAGAGAGGGTCCAGAAATAAGCTAGCCCCATATATGATCAATTTATTCTTTCTAAAGTTGCTTATCCAGTTTTATGGTGTTGAAGCAACTGAATGTGTACAAGATAAGCTTGGATCATCCTGTCTTCCCAGATGGCAAGGAAGCTATCCTAGACCACAGGGTAATGTCAAAAGGCAGATGTTATCCTGAAGGGACTCCCTCTGGCCACAGCTGTCAAAGTTTTAGCATTAATAAAAACAATAACAGCAATATATTGAAGCACATCAAAATTTTTTAAACCTTTGAAGTCATGAGACTAAACAAAGAAACTAATTGCTCACCACTGACAGATGCTACTGCAACAACTCATTATTCTGAAAACAAATAATGGTAAAAACAAAACATTGATGCAAATATTCTTGCTGTCCTGATTTTGTGATAATCAGGGTAGGCTAAACATTCACTGTATTAGAAACCATGCATGTGTCCCCAGACCTAGTTTTTTCCCCTAGGTCTGGCTTTTAGAATGCTGGTGATAAACTAAGCCTGATTTATTACATGATCATCCTGTATGGGAAATGACTGTACCTCTAGGTATCTTCGGTCAACCTTAAGAGATATAGCAGGTGGATGGATGTGGCTCAAATGGTTGGGCATCCATCTCCTATATGGAGGGACCTGGTTTCAATCCCAGGGACCTCCCAGTAAAAATTTAAAAAAAGAAAAATATAGAAGGTGCGTGGGACACCAGGCCCCATGAGGGGGTGCGCCACCAGGCCCCATGAGCAGGTGAGCACCCAGGACCCACGCATAGGTGCGCCATTATGCCCTGTGCCCAGGTGCGCCATCAGGCCCCGCGAGCCACGCAGCAAGACGATGACATAACAGGAGAGTGACATAAGGGAAAGCCAAGACGAGACATGCCAAAAAACCTGGAACTAAGGTGGCGCAGGCGGTAGGATGCCTCTCTCCCACATCGGAGGTTCCGAAGATAGAATCCCATTGAAGACAGGAGGAGAAGGATGAGAAAAGAGGGCAGGAAATGGACGCAGAGAGTTGCCCAGCGAATGGACAAAAAAACAGCAAAAATGGGCGGAGGGGTGTAAAAATGGATAAAAGTAAATAAATAAATAAATAAATCTAAAAAAAACGGTATAAGAGAGTAAGATACGGACTATAGTTAGTAGTAATACTTTGACGATGCTCTTTCATAATTTGTTAACAAATGTTTCACAACAATGCAAAGTATTTGTGGTGGCGTAATGTGTGGGAGTCCTGTATGATGTTATGCATGTTTGTTTTGTAAGTTCATAATGTTTACTGAACACTTACTGTTTATGTATGTTCATGTATGAATGATGTACTTCAATAAATTGTTTTTAAAAAACACTGAGCATTAGGCTACTTTTTCTAAATATTTTGTACTACAACATAATCAAATAGTAATTGAGGGGAATTTCTTTTTATAGAAGTATTTCAGCTTATCTATGAAGAAGGAATAATGGAATTAAAATATCCCCTTTTTGAAGTTCCTAATTAATTCATGGGTCTAGGTCTTGAACATAAACGGCTGCTAACGTCACAAAGAAAAATGTATTCAGATATTGTATGCCTCCTGGTGGAAGGACACACCACCATCTTTCTTGCTAAAGAAAGAGAATCTGAATCTGATCAAGCCAATATATCTAATACTTAGAGAAAGTACAGAATAAAGAACATAACTACAACATACAAATGCAATTGGCAAAAATCCAGCCTGTGGTAAACTCTACTGGACAAGCAACTCAGTTTCTTCAACAAATAAACTGTAGGAGAAAAAAGAGGGGAGAGGAAGGAAGGAGGGATGGAGACAGATGGAAGGAGAACCTAATGATTAAAAGATCAACTAATTGCAATGTATGTAGATGCAGTTTCAAACTAACATTACTGTTATGACTTTTACGAGATAATTGGAAATTTGAATAGTGATTAGATATTTGAAAATATTATGGAATTATTGTTAATTTGTGTAGGTGTGATAATGGAGTTGTGGTTAAGAATTTTTTTTTAAATCCTTATCTTTTAGGGATACATATTGACACATTAATGGATGAAATGATAGTACATGTGTGATGTGCTTCAAAACAGTACAGCAATAGGGAAAAGATGACAGGCACACAGCAGTTCATTAATCTAGACTATTTCTGGTTATATTTGAAATGTTCAATTAAAAAGTTTAAAAAACTTTTAATAAAACAGTGGGAAATTTGGTATAAGATATAAACCTACTGTTTGAAGAAGCTCAGTGAACACCAAAGAGAAAAAAAGCCAAAGAAATCCACATCTGCTGTGAACTGAATCCCATTTTAAAAAGCTTGAAAACGTCTAGAGAAAAATGACTCATGACTTATAGAGGAATAACAATTCAAATATAGTATATATCTTATCAGAACCATGGAGAACACAACAGAGTGGGAAAACACTTTTGAAGATCTGGAAAAAAAAGTAACTGTCAACCCACAATTCTATATTAAGTGATATTAAGGAGTGAACATAAAATAAAAGAATTCTCAGATTAAGAAAAATTAAGATGTACTTAGGTACAAATCTAACATAAATATGATCTGTAGGCTGTAAACTACAAAACACTGATGAAACATATCAAAGAAGAACTAAATAAATAGAAAGATAGAGTGTGTCCAAGGATTGAAAGGCCCATTATAAGACTATCTTTATCCTCAAATTGATCTGGAGACTTAATGTAATTTATGTCAAAAATCCCCATCTGATTTTTTTTTTGTAGATATATAAAAGCTGATTATAATATTTATATAGAAAGGCAAATGAATTAAAACAGCTATAACAACTTTGAAAAAGAAATATAAGTTGGCAGAATTACACTAACTGATTTTAACACTTAATAATAAGCTACAATAATCAAGACAGTGAGATATTGGAAAAGGGACAGACACATCAATCAATAGAACAGAAAACGAAAAAGCCAGACTGAGTAAAATATTTGTAAATCACTTACCTAAAAAAGACCTTATATCCAGAATACATAAAGAACTCTAAAAAACTCAACAGCAAAAAAACATCCCAATTAAAAAATGGGCAAAAGGCTTGAACAGACACTTCACCAAGCAGGATTTACGAGAGGCAAAGAAGCACCTAAAAAGATGTTAATAATCACTACCCTTCAAGGTAATGCAAAATGTAAAATGAACCACAATGAGAAGCCACTACACTTATAATGGCTAAAATAAAAAATATTGACAATACCAAGTGATGGCAAGGATACATAGCAAATGGCTCTCTCATGCATTGCCACTGGAACACAAAATAGCCACCCTGGAAAACAGATTAGCAGTTCCTTGTAAACTTAAACATATACTTACTACATACATAACACCAGAAATGCTCATTTATACAAAAAGCTGAACACATTGGGGAAAAAAGAAAAGGACAGGGCTTTGTACAAGATAGACCTAAGTTCAGATTTGAAACTCCATCAATTCTTAACTCAATAGATTGTGAATCTCAGTGTCTTAATTCAAAAATGATAATAATACTACTACATATTTAAAATAATTATGGTAAATTTTAAAAAAGGTGAAATAGCATATGTGAAGGATATATGCAATGACCCTTGATAAATGTTATTTTTCTCTCCTTCTCTATCTTTCTTTCTCTCTTCCCTCTATAGAAGCAAGAATTATTCTGAGAATGTGATTATATAATACCTGTGACACAGAGAATCAAATAAATATTTAATGTCTTTGGGCACACGTAATTGCCTCAATAATTCTTCACTCAAATAAAGCAGATTTCTGTAAATAAATTTTTGGTGACTTAGAGCTATGTACCTGTGGCAGTTTGATATTATTTATGAATTCCAAAAAGAGAAATTGATTATATTTGTAAACTGGTTTGTTCCTCTGGGCATGATACCCTTTGATTGTATTAAATTCAGAGGTTTCACTTTTACTTCATTAAATCAAGATTAGGGCTTTGATTCGAGCACATCATTAGGGTGTGTAGGGTTGAGTTCCTGCCCCCTTTGTGGGCTATATAAACGGATGCTAAATCAAGGACACAGGCAGAAGTTGATACACGGAGAACACAAAGTAAGAGAGACAGCTCCATAGACATGGCAGGGACCCTGGGAAGAAAGATGAGCCTGAGAGTCTACAGCTGACCTTATGAAGAGAACAGAGTAGCTGAGCCTGGAAAGAAACAAGCCCTCCAGCCTACAGGTGAGATTGGAAGAAGCTGGGCCCATGGAGCCTTAAGAGGAAGAGGAAGAGTAAGGCTGAATCCTCACAGACATCACCCACCATCTTGTTTCAACATATGGCAACAGAGTTTGATGAGGAAGTAACTGTGAGTTGGACTCTTTAGGGCCTTGTAACTGTAAGCTTCCACCCCCAAATAAATACCCTTTATAAAAGCCAATGGATTTATGGTACTTGCATCAGCACCTCTTTTGAGAGGCTAATACAGTACCCCAGAAAAACATGTTCTTAATCTCAATCCATTCCTGTGGATATGAACCCATTGTAAATAAGATCTTTCCTTGAGGTTACTTCAGTTAAGGTGTGGCCCAAATCAATCAGGAGGTGTCTTAATCCTATTACTGGAGTCCTTTATAAGCAGAATAAAATTCAGACACAGGAAGAAAGCCAAAAGGCAAACAGTCAGAAGCCAGAAGTCAATGGAATCAGGAAGAGAAGCCAGAAGAGGCTGCTGTGTGCATTGCCTTGTGACATAAAAGTCAAGGACCAATGGTTGCTGGCTGTCAATCCCAGCATGCCACAGTTTTCTGGGAAAAAGTATCGCCTTGATGACATCTTGATTTTGGACTTCTAGCCTGAAAACTGTGAGACAATAAATTTTCATTGTTTAAGCCAACCCACTTCATGCTATTTCTGACCACAGCTGGGAAACTAAGACAAATAGTAACACAAGCCTGGACTGTATTAAACAATAGATTTTTAGAAGATCATTTTATTTGGGATAACTGCTTGAGAAACTGAGAATTTAGCTTTATTGTTAACATTCAGCATCTGTTGGGCTGGTGTTGTCATAATCCTGTGTGCTGCAATAGTGTGTTGGAAAAACTCTTAGAACTTTAAAAATGGGACCCATAAGGAAGGATTAGAGTTAAAGTAACTCTTCTTCAGTAAGCCTGAGAATGAAGACAGCCTAGTCTCAGGCAATCTGATCACTCCCCAGTGCCAAGTCTTGCAGATACTAAGCACATTACATACTCAGGAAGTTAAGAATTTTGAACTCTATTTTCTTTAGATTTTAACTGATAAGGACATAGGGATTTACCTTTTAAACATTAATTTTCCCTGGAAATTTAATAGTGGGAGGAGGTTCAAACTGTTCAATTATGGACATTCTTATATTATTAATAGCATATTATTTTTTATGCTTCTTTCATGCTCATAGTCTAATCTTATAAGTTCTAATGGAGAACAAGAAGGGACATAGCAGAAGATAAGAAATAATAAAGAAAGTAACTTTTCAGTAGTTTTCATAGTGTTTGGAGTACATTTGGCATTAATGTACTTAATTTTGGACCCATTTAGAGGTTTCTAAAATCACTTTGAGCATTAAAAAATTACTTCACAATTTTGTCAGGTTGCATAATGCATGTAACAGCAACAGCCCCCTCATCTAATGTGTCTAAAATGATAATGTGAAGTTCAAAACACTAAATGAACAACTGTAGAGTCAAATTCAGAAGACAGTAGAAGTTGTATCATTGTTGGTAAACATCACACTAACTCAGTCACTTAACAAAAGAAGACAGAGGATTTGGCTGTATTATAAGTAAAGGAGATCACTACCAAACTCAATCTTTCCTAACATTATTATTTAGTATTTCTTATCATAATATTCAATTACCATTTACTCCTCTATTTGCTTTCTCGTCACCAGTAGGGTAAACTAACTTTACATCATCAGAAGTCTTCTTTTTCTTCTTTGGAGAAGCAGCTAAATAAATTTAATAAAATATTTATTTTTAATAAAGGAGACGACAGAATTACACAAGACAGACTATTTAAATTTTTATGTCCAAAAGGTGAGCCATACGTTAATCTATTTATTTGTGGGATTTTGGACAGGATGTATAGAGGATGGAGAGATTTGAAATGGTAGGAAAGAAAATCAACCTTGAAATATTATTCCCTCAAATTAAAAGATTTTCCTAAAGGGACAGAATTTTCTTCTGGCAGAAGAGAAAAGCTACCTCCTGCTCAACTGGAGCATGGCTTTTCCTCTATGTGAACAAGCATGCCAACATAGTGATCTGAACTAGAGACTCACCAACTCACAGTGACTATGACAATTCTTAGATGTACCTTACTGTTTGGCATAAGCAACCATATATAACATCCCTCCTTTGTGATAAGAGTTAATTTCTGTTTCCAACCATTTAGGTGGACAAAGGATCTTCACTGCATGTGTACTCAATGGGTTTTCATTAGAGATGTAGAATGTGATAATGATCTGTCTCCCCAATGATCAGTGGAGGTGATTCATCTGATTGTTTCCTTCATTTTTCTCCCTCTCCCTCTCACCTTTTGAAGTTGTCTAGTTGGTGGAAGATGATGTTACTATAGTGGTATAATTCAATTTCATTTGTGAAATAGATATCATTACTCTCTGTCACCTTGTTAATATAAATTAATTCATTTATATCCTACATCTTAAAAAAAAAAGAATTTAGGGTAGCAAATATTTAAGATGTCTATTTGAAACCTCTTTTCCTATTAGATGCCAAAGTTGACAGTTTAAGATGATAAAATTGTGGCTCAGATAGGCTAAGTTATTGCCCAAGGTCACATGGCTAGTCAATGTAAAAGCAGGACTTGATCTTCAGCAGTCTGGCCTGGCTCCAGAACCTATGCACGTAACTCCTATACATGGCTGCATTCCTCAGGGACGTAGCATAAGATAGCTGGGTTGGGGCTGAACTCTAGAGGGTGATGAATGCCTGCCTAAGTAGTCTGAGCTTCAGGGGGATCTTTAAGATTTGGGTGTAGGAAAAGAAACCACCAAAAAAGACTTTTAAGTGTAATTAAAAGCAGCAGTGTGCAAAATAGACGTGAGGTAGAAGAGCCAAGGAAGATTAGTTAGGGAATTACTAGAGTGACCCAGGGAGGCTCTACCTAGAAATAAGATTGATGGGATAGATGTGAGACACATGCTATGATGACAGTTGCAAGGAAGATGACCATGTTCTTTCCTGATACTATATATCCACAGATGGTTCAAACAAGCTATATTTTTTGCATTCTGGCCCTGAAATTTTCATTAATATCATGGGTAACAACTTCAATGGTCTTATACCATTTTTATTTACTATTGTAAATAAAGGAGGCTGATAAAGCTTGCCATAGCAAAGTCTAAGCTCCTCCTTTTAAACTTTCTTCATTTTTTTCTTTCCTTCCTTTGTTCCTTCTTCCTCCCTCCCCTGCTGTCTCTACCTTCTCCTTTCATTCTTCCCTTCCCTTTTTCCCCAGTACTCTCTTTTTTTACTGGCTAGCAACATAGTAAAACACCATATTGTTATATAATAGCAATTACCCACACACAACCTTTTAAAGTTTCAGTAGGAAAAAATATATCATTCTAAGTATAAGGAATTTTGTTAGAACTGCAGTATAGGCAAACTTGTCTACTGAGTGACTTTATGAGACTGTTTCAATTTATTATAATTTATATATATAAATTACATATATAAAGTATATATAAATACACTTTTCAACTTGAGCTGTAATGGAGAAATCCCTAGAACAGAGCCTAGCACAAAGCAGGTAGCCAGTGTAATCACACAGAGGAGCATTACAAAAGCTACCAAAACATAAATACCAAGGTATACATGATCTACTTAGCTACATTGCCTTTTAATTTTCTCACATGTACAATATGTCCAATTTGTCCCCTGTATACAAACGTACTTTTTTCCATCTCTTCTCCATTAAAGCCAAACTCTTGCATTTTTTGTAAATGATAAGCCATTTTTTTCTCTAGAAGGGCTTGTTTCTAAAATATTAAAGAAAACATACTGGTTAATATCAATTTACTCTTTAGAAATGCACAATATATATTTACAATGTGACAGTGTATTGGAAAAAAACATACATTCCTATCTCTTGACTTGTAAGATTATACTAAGTACAAATGTGAGGGGATAGTAAGGGGTAAATTTCCATCTGTGGTCAAACATGAGGAAGAATATATTTAATATTTAGATGCAATTTACCTGCAATTTACCTCACTGTACACCTTTGGGGGACTGTTCCAGTTTCAGATCAGATTATGGTCTCCTAATCCATAGCTATCCTAGTGAGTTTAGGCAATTTCTCAATCATCTTCAACTGGAGGGTTCTTGAGTGGCTCAACTATAAGTCACCCAGGCCTAACATAGACAAAACATAAAATAAAGTGTAAAATGTGACTTCCCTTTGTAAATATTGGGGCTAATATTGACTGAACCAATATGTAGGAGAAAGGAGACAAATGAACTGAGAAAGAACCTCACAGATCATAAGAGTGGCCCATGGAATAATAGGTAGAGAACAAATCAGCATAGGTACATGAGGGAACTACACAAGCCACAGAATGGACCAGCCTAAAGCATGAGAGAGAACAGGACTTGAACCTATTTAGGGCTGGAAAACATGCCTATCCCCATCAACCAGACTGGAAAAAAGTCACAGGACATTGGGTAAAGTAGTAGTAGGCATAATTTATCTCAGATTAAACATGGCTCTGGCCCCATCTAAAAAATCTTTAAAAACAAGATCTATAATGATCAAATTGAGTCTAAATAAATTGACTGCATCCAAGAAAAGGCTAAAGAGTTTTTGTAAGAATATGAAAACATTCAGTACCTAACAAGTAAAAATCACAGTGCCTGGCATAGAATCAAAGAATATCAGCCAAGTAAAAAATGTAGCCCACAAAGAGAAGATACATGAATCAAAATTGACCCAGAAATGACATAAATGTTAGAATTTACAGATTAAAAACATTAAAAGTTAACATAACTGCATTCCATATGTTTACCAAGAAAAGAAGAGATATAGAAGACAAAAGGACCAGAATCAAAATTTTAATACATGAGATAAATAATACAATGGATATATTAGTGACAGAGTACACATTGCTTAAGAAGAGATTTGTTAACATGAATTCAGCAACAGAAACCATTGAAAAGGACACTGAGAATTATAAAAAAGAAAAGGGCATTAATGAGATGTCAGACAACTTCAAGCAGCCTAATATATGTGTTATTGATGTCCCTGAAGGAGAGGAAAAAACAAATACATATTTGATAATACCTGAAAATGCTAATTTGATAAAAGCTATAAATCTACAGGTCCAGGAAGCTCAAAAACCCCATGCACAGGAAACATAAAAATAACTAAAACAAAGCATATAACAATAAAGTGGCTAAAAATTGGTGATAGAGACATTTTTAAAAGTTGCTAAAAAGTTTTGGTAAACAGAGAGAAACAAAGTTAAGGACAATAGCAAGCTTCTTGTTGAAAACAAAATAAAGAAGCTAATAGAACAACATCTTTAAAGAACCAAAAGAAAATAAAAGCCAAATAAAAAGTATATATTAAAATTAGAGACTGAAAACTAACTATATTAATAATCACATTAGATATGAATGCTCTAAACATCTCAATTAAAGGCAGAGGTTGCCAGAATTGATAAATAAGCAAAACCCAACTCAATAAGAAGTGCTTACAAGAAAGAGACTTTAAAAATAAATACACAGATAGGTTAAAAGTAAAAGGAAGGAGAGGAGAAAATGCCCAAAAGGTCATTGTTAAGACAATTGAAAAAACTGGAATATGGGCTATGTGGCAGTTTGATATTGTTTGTAAACCTATCTGTTCCTATGGGTGCAATACTCTTTGATTGTATTAGATTCAGCTGAGATGCCTTTGATTAAATTATATTAAGATTAGGGCTTTGATTTGACCACATCATTAGGATGTGCAGGGTTGAGTTCTTGCCCCCTTGGTGGGCTGATAAAACAGATTCTCTCACAAAGGTAGGCACACAGAAAAAGACACAGCAGAGGAGAGAGCTTGGTTTTGATGCTGGAGCCCTGGGGAGAGATGAACCATTCACCTGATAGCTTATAGCTGACCTTGTGAAGAGAATAGAGCAGCTGAGCCCTATGCCAGCCTACAGCTGAGATCAGAAGAAGCTGGACCCACAGAGCCCTAAGAGGGAAGAGGAAGGCTGAACCCTTGCAGACATAACCTGCCATCTTGCTTCAACACGTGGCAAATGACTTTGGGTGAGAAAGTACCTCTTATGGTACCTTCACTTGGATTCTTTAGGGCCTTGTGACTGTAAGCTTCTACCCCAAATAAATACCCTTTATAAAATCCAACAGATTTCTGGTACTTTGCATCAGTACCCTTTTGGCTGACTAATACAGGCTATATGCTTTATATCAATGTTAAATTTCTTAAACTTGATAATTGTACTTAAGGTGGTTACGTAAGTGAGCTTCCTTGGTCTCAGAAAATGTACATGGAAGTGTTGAGTGTTAGATGAGTGTTATATGCAACATACTCTCAAATGTTTAGAAAAAAGAAAGAGAGAGAGAGTGAGAGAGAATAATATAATAAATGTGGCATCATGCAAAGAGTTGATAAATCTGGGTATATGGGGAGGTTCACTGCAGTTCTATGTATTATTTCTGTATTATTTTTGCAACTTTCTAGGAAGTTTCAAATTATTTAAATTTTAAAAAATGTATAAGAAAGGAAAATGGTAAGTCATGCTAAACTATTCAAAAGAAAGCTGGAGTCACTCTATGAATATTACAAAAAGTAACTTCAGAGCAAATATTACCAGGGACAAAAAGGATGTTTTCTGAATGATAAAGGTGCCAAATCACCAAGGGAGTATAAAAATCCTAGCCATTTATGCACCTAATAACTGAGCTTTAAAATAAATAAAACAAAAACTTGATAGAGCTATAAGAAAAATAGACCAATCCAAAAATAGCCAAGAGATTAATAATTCTGAAAAAAATTCAATTTCAATAATTGAATAAATATACACAAATTAAGCAAGGATATAGAAGATGTGAACAGCAATATCAATTAACTTGACATTTATAAAACATTTATAAACACTTTAACAAAACACAGTAGCACACACATTTTTTTTCATGGGTACATGGTCATATACTAAATGACCACATTTTGGACCATAAAATAAACCACAATAAGTTTAAAAGGACTCAAGTCATACATTAGTATGTTCTCTGACCACACAGAATTAAATAAGAAATCAATAAAAGATCTCTAGAAAAGCCCCAAATATTTGGGAGCGACACACTTTTAAATAATCAATATGTCAAAGAAGAAATCAAAAGGGAAAGTCAAATGTTTCAAATGGAATAAAAATGCAAGCACAATGGATCAAAATCTATGGGCTCTTGGTAAAGCAGAAATTAGGGAGAAACTTATAGTACTAAATGCCTATATTAGAAAAGATCAAAGTACTCAACTTAATGATCTTCTATTTAAAGAACTAGAAGAAGAATAGCTTATATAATTAAATGCAAGGTAAGTATAAGAAAAGGATCTAATAAAGATCAGAACGGAAATCAATGAAATAGAAAACAAACAAAAAATCCAGATATCATTAAAAAGTTTTACAGATCTGTTTTTTTACCTGATTTTCCTCAAAGCAGGTAATTTGAGATAATCAGTATAAAGAAAAACATCTCTAGCCAGACTGATCAGGAATAATGACAGAAATCACAAATTAACAGTATCAGAAATGATAGGTGATATCACTACAAAGTCTATAGATACTCAAAGAATAACAAAATTCTACAATTTAGATGAAATAGAAAAAAAATCCTTAAAATATACCAACTATCAAAGGTCTTTCAAAAATAAACAAATGTAGAGCTGTAGAACCGTATCTATTAAGGAAACAGACCTATATTTATTAAGGAAATTGAATACATAGTTAAAAACTTTCCCACAAAGAAAACTCTAGGCCCAGGTGGTCTTCGCTGATTAACTCTATAAAACATTTAAGAAAGAAATACCAATTCTAAACAAACTCTTCCAGTAAATGGAAAAGGAAGGGATACATCTCAACTCATTGTATAAAGACAGTTATCCTGATAACAAAACCAGACAAGGACATCATTAAGAAAACTATAAACCAAAATCTCTAAAAATTTTAGCTATTTGACCCAACAATATTTTAAATGCATAATACAATCTGGCCAATTGGGATTTATCCATGCATTCAAGATTGGTTTAATATTCAAAAAGTAATCGATGAGGATTGTGGGAAATGGCGACAGACTAACAGGCAGAGCTGAATGTTCCCGCAAAAACAAAGGTGAAAGGGCCAAAAGCTGTCCAAGGAACCTGCTTTGGGGGTCAGCAGACCAGGACAGAGCTATACAACTCCCAGGAGGGTGTGGGACATAGAGACGAAGAAGCCAAAAGGATAAACATGAGTTACCAAACCCCCATGGCAGCTGGGAATGGCTCTCCTCCCCCACCCCGAAGATATTAAGCTGGGGTAAAATACCTGGCTCAAAGTAGCCGATTGAGAGGGAAACAAAGATCTTCCTCCCTGTCAGCTGTTTCAAGGGAAAAGGAGAGGAGGTAGAGGGGCGTTTCTTCAGTGAATTTAGCCAGTAGAGCTCACTTTGAATATCCCTCTCTGGAGATTCAACACAGGAACACAGAAAAGCCCAGACTGAAACACCTCTGTGGAAAGGTGCGCTGACTAGCACCATCTGCTTGCCTATCTGGAAATTGCAGGGACAAAAGCTGTTCGCACTCTCTGTATCCAATCCCTGGGAGAAAATCTACACCCAACTAGTGAATTCCTGGCCTGATTTTGAAAACTTTAGCTGGGCAATTTTAAAGACTGAGAATAAATTGAACCAAATATCAAAGAAGAACTGTGGGAAAAAAAACAATAGGCAAGAAAGAGAAATTACCCATCAGAGTAAATTCAACAAAATATTCAGATGCTAAGACATCAGCAAAAAATTACAAGCCATTCTAGGAAACATGAAAAGATGGCCCAGCCAAAAGAACAAACCAAATATCCTGAAGAGATACAGGATTTAATATCCTTAGTCAGTGATAATCACACAACTCTCCTAAATCACATCAAAGAATTTAAAGAAAATATGACTAAAGAAATAAAGGATATTAAAAAGACACTTGGAGAGCATAAAGAACATTTAGAAAGCCTGCACAGAAAAGTAACAGACCTTATGGGAATGAAAAACACAATGGATGAGGTTAAATATATATCAGAAGCATATAAGAGCAGATTTGAATTGCTTGAAGACAGAATTAGTGATTTTGAAGGCAGAACATATGAACTGGAAAAGACAGGAGAACAGAAAGAGAAGAAAATGGAAAAAATGGAACACAGTCTCAAGGAATTGAATGACAACATGAAATGCACAAACGTTCTCATTATTGTTGTCTCAGAAGGAGAAAAGAATGGAAAAGAGGCAGAAAGAATATTTGAGAAAATAATGACCAAAAACTTCCCAATCCTTATGAAGGACATAAATATCAATATCCAAGGACAATGCACCCCAAACAGAACAGACCTACCCCGAGACACCTACTATTCACAATGACAAATATGAGAGATAAAGAGAGGATTTTGAAAGCAGCAAGAGAAAAAACAAAGCATCACATACAAGGGAAACTATTAAGATTAAGTTACGACCTCTCATAAGAAATCATGGAGAGAAGAAAGTGTATGATGTATTTAAGGTACTGTAAGAGAAAAACTGCCAGCCAACAATTCTATATCTGGCAAAGCTGTCCTTCAAAAATGAAGGGAAGTTCTAAGTCTTCACAGATAAACAAAAACAGATAGACTATGTTAACAAAAGACCAGAATTACAAGAGATACTAAAGGGAGTGCTGCAGCCTGACAGGAAAAAACAGGTTGAGAGATTTGGAGAAGAGTTTAGAAAGAAGAGTATTAGGAAGGGTAAACTAAAGAATAAGAAGACAAACAGAAGAACAATATGACAACAGAGCTGAAGGACAAAATGGATGAAGGAAGTAATACCTTTACGGTAATAACACTGAATGTTAAAGGATTGAACTCCCCAATCAAAAGACATAGAATGATAGGATAAAAAAATATGAGCCATCTATATGTGGTCTACAAGAGACCCAACTCAGACATAAGGACACAAACCAGGTTAAAACCAAAAGGTTGGAAAAAGGTATTCCATGTAAATAGTAACCAAAAAAGAGCTGAAGTAGATCAGATAAATGTAAAATAACATTATAGTAAATGAACAATAATTACTCAGTGCAACTGGCAAATTGCTCCTGTGATCAGTATTCTGTAATTTTTTTAATACAAAATAAACACTTGCTTTTAATCGAAGAGGACTGGAGAAAAGATATATTTTTAGATACTTCATTTTTCTTTAACCTTTTCTTATTCATACTTTTTTTTTTTTTTA